>JAFIRS010002465.1:0-45000 GCA_018342105.1 Gonioctena quinquepunctata | reverse complement strand
TTTGAGCCCAGGAGGCCTTGATCATGTTGAAATTTATACTAATTTACATCAGTAATGGTAATTTCATCGATCAGATCGATAACAAATCCTACAGCAGGAATTTAAATTTTCTGAGCGCATTTTTAACGAAAAAATCGATTTTTTTCAAATGGTACCTACCGAGGACCATCTCGCCATTCGATAGAGAATTTTATTACCAATTCAACGATATACATTATGTACCACTTTCTTTTTGTGCAAAACGTAGAGAGCCATCTAACAAAATGAAATCAATCTGAAAAAATTGGTAGGTAACATGATATCTATTCATTCTTTCAAACTTTACTTCAGAATGGTAACAATGAATTACCAAAAATAAACGAATTGACAATATTTAATGATCATAGACCCATTACAGAAAAGATAATTGTAATATAATCAAACTGTTTGAATAAATCTAACGACTGAATGTGAAACATTCAACGTACAAATTATTACTCGCAATACCATTATCCATTTCAATAGAAGAGTTTCACAACCATCGAAAAGTCATTTCATTTATTGATGACCAATGCGTTGTTCAAAGTGTTGCCCGTTTTCCCTAACACATAGACTAGTTCTATTTATTGTACACCTCATCACATTTATCAGTTCGTGAGCGGGAATTTCCTGAAATACGCACTCAACTCTATCTCTCAAGTCCTCCGAAGAAGTTGGTCTCCTCGAGTATACTTTGGATTTTATGTGACCTCATAAATAAAAATCAATAAGGGTTCAATCGGGAGATCTGGCTGGCCATCTGTTTGGACCATTTGTTCCAATCCATCTCTGCCCATAGGTATCACTAAGAAATTGCCAAACAATATGAGCAGTATGTGGTCATGCACCATCCTGCTGAAAAAACATGTTTCCCCTGATGTTCTCAGGTAAATCGTTGATATTATATTGGGTATCGTTCTCTAAGAATTGTAGATATCTTTGGCCCGTCAAAGGGTCGTCGAAAAGAATCAATTAGTCGAATGATGCTTGTCCCTATGACTCCTACCCATACCTTGAATCCAAATCTTTCTTGAAAATTACCTTCTCCCAGCAACCTAGGATTTTCTTGAGCTCAATACCTTGTATTATTCCTATTTAACATACCATTATTCGTAAACCCAGACTCATCGAGACAAAAACATCATTTAAATCATGATGACGCAAAAGCCAATTACAATAAGTTAGTCTCCGTTATGAGTCATTTTCATATAGATGCTGATGCAAACTGTATTTATAGGAGCGATATTTCGGTTTTTTCAATACTTTTCTGGCCCTTTCCCTGCTGACGCCACATTCAATTTCCAATTGTCGCATTGAGGAAGATAGAGAAAAATGAACATATGCTAAAACATTAGTTTCCGCTTCTCCATTGACGATGTAGTGGAAGTGGTTTTGATCAGCTGGTTCTTTCCTCAGCATAATTTCCAATTTTCTGAAATATGTTCTCGATGAGTGCCGTCTCAACGGATAACGAACAGCGTATAGCATACTACCATTGACAGCGTTCTTCTGACATTCTCCGTATATCAATATCATATCAATTTGTTCGTTCCATCTCAAAAAAACTTTCTACTAACGAAACGAGATGACAAGTAAAATTGGTATTTCACTTTTGACATGACATTAATCACCTACTGTTTTCGAGTTCCACGGCTACCTTTCATTTCATCAAACTTAGACGGATAACTCATTGGAATTAGAAGGCATCGTATGAAATATTGTACAAATTCAATAATTGATCGTATTTAGTTTTGAACAAAAAGAAAGTGGTACATAATGCTTATCGTTGAATTGGAATTGAATTCTCTATCGATTAGCAAGATGGCCCTCGGTAGGTGGCATTTAAAAAAAACTATTTTTTCGTTAAAAATGCGTCCAGAAAATTTCAATTTCTGCTGTAGGATTTGTTATTGATTTTATCGGAGAAATGACTATCACTATGAGTTACTGATGTAAATTGGTATGAATTTCAACCTGATCAAGGCCTCCTGTATGTCGTAATCAGGGGCTTCCCCTGATGGAAGGCAGGTTCAAGTCTTCGAGTATTCGTTCGTTCCGAACATACCACGAAGCGTTCGTTATCATCCTCAGGACTTCCATTTGCGTCCATTCCAGGACGCTCATCCTGCAGGTTTAGCTGCAGGCGACTGAGGCATACAAAATGAGAGGCCTGAACATCATTTTATAGATCTTGGCTTTATTTTTTAAAGAAAGTTTACTTCCTCTATTAATAAGAGGGTAAAGGGTCTATTAATAAGAGGGTATTAATAAGAGGTAATTTTGTTTTTGATTATCTTCATATGCGGCTTCCAGGTGACTCCACGGTAACTCCTAAGTACTCGACCATTCCATCCCTCTTCCAGGGATAGTCACTTCTCTCTCCGGGTTGTTTCTCTGGCGACCCATCGAGATCGCCTGCGTTTTATCGGGATTTAACTTTATTTTACACTCAAGATACCACTGCTGGAGGTCGTTTAATGCATTCTGCAAATGAACAACACTCATCAGGTGGTTGGCTGAAGAGGAAAGTGAAGCCGTATCATCGGCGAACAGAGATATTTTCACGTGTTCCGTTATATCGGAGGTGAAGAGGGTGTATTATACAGGAGACAGTACTGCCCCCTGAGGAACGCCTGCCTCAATTTATCTCGAGTACGAGAGGAAATTGTCAACCTTGGCCTGAAATGTCCCACCCATGAGGAAACGACTTCATCCACTTCCAGGCTCAGAGCCAAGTGGAAATCGAATAATTTTCAGAGCAGGCCTTCGTGCCATACTCTGTCATATGCTTTACTTATGTCTAATAGGACAATATGAGGCACTATTGTTGGTGTTTAGCGAAGTGATTGTGTTTTTCACCAGCTTCAAAACCTGTAGCTCGGTGGAATGAGCGCGACGAAAGCCGAACTGCTAATTCGGTGGGACATTTCTGCCCCCACCTCATAACAGCATAACAGACTGATTGGTCGATAATTTTGGGGGGAAGGTCGGGTTCTGACCTTCTTTCGGAATCATGACCACGATGGCGTGCTCCCACCTTCAAGGAAATCTTTTAAGGCGTAGTGAATCGTTAATGATATTCAATAATGACTGCACCTGGTTGGCCGGAAAATTCTTAATGATACAATTAGAAATTCCGTCACAACTAGGCGATTTTTTGAGATTTTATCCTTTGATATGCGTCTCAAGTTCAACGAAGCTGGACGAATGACATCACGATCAGGTTCTCTTAGAGTGCGGTGAACCCAATTTTATAGCAAGAGATCGCGATCCAAATCATCGTTTGGATGCTCATTAAGTTTAAATTGCCTTTCCATCGAGTCAGCAAAAGCTTGAGCTTTGGACTCTGAGTCGTAGCACATACTCTCCATGAATATGGAGGAAATCAATCTTTTTTCACTTCAATTTTCGATTTAATTTCCAAAGTTGTCCGTCATTTTCTGAATTTTCTAATGTGTTGCCAAATATTTCGTTTCTAAACTCGGTTACGTTATTTCTAACCTCCCTATTCAACTAATTTAGACGGATTCTGTCCGCAGAGAACATTCTCCTTTGATAAGCCCTTCCGGCCCGATTTCGCTCTCGAATAAGGTTTTTAATTCCTCGAGAAAATTCATCCCGATATCTAGGATTCAGTTCCCTTCGGGAGGAATCCCTGAGAGCATTTTTGATGGTGAGCTAGTAACGCGCTACTGCCTCGTTCAACTCAAGTGGAGAATTGATCCTCTCAGGAGCACAGTAACCTGTCTCCAGAAGCGAATGGAACCTCTCCCAGTCCACCTTGGTGCACATACGATCTGTCTGGGGCGGTGGATCACCCCCTAGAGTTAGAATCACCGGATTGTGCTCAAAGCCCAACTCGGAGAGAATGTCACAACGAACAAGGTTTGTACCGAACGGACAAACAATATTTGTACTGAACGGACAAATAGACAACGAAAGTAAAGTAAATGAACTGAACCTATCAATTTGCTCGATTTCAATTTGTCCGTAATGTATGGCCATAGTATTTTATTCATTCTAACCATCATTTGATGATGTTTGGTAGGTTATTCATCGATTTATTTGCAACCAATTTCGTTGTTATATTCAGTGACTATTTGGAAGGCAGTCAAATTTAGTGCACATTGGAGCATCGATGATTCTGTTGGTGCTATAGAGAGATTGTGGCATCAAAACCTCACTTTCGCTTCTCAAACGTTCTACAGTCAAACGAATGAACAGACAGACAAAAAAGCGAGTGAATATTGCATTGTCATCCAGTTCTGAGCGATGTCTGAAGTTTCAAGTCTCTAGCTCATCGGTAACAGACACGAAAGCGAGCTTATATAAACGTGACTTTTTTTATTGGAAATATAATGTCTCACATAAAAACAAACCCAACCTCAAAAAATGCTCTGGAGTCAACAATTAATCTGATTCAAAGCATAATGATATTAACATAGGAAATATGCAAAATAGAAGAAAGTTATCTCTACATATCACTGCCTGAATCATTTGGTCTAGTCGAGAAGTGAGTTTCCTGCGAAAAATAGTACCAGGGCTCCAAAAAATATGAAAGGTAAGATCTTCAATAATATAGTTTCGACTCCCAGTACTCTATCTCCATTATTTATAATTTTAGTTTAACGCTGACAATAGGAAGTACACCAGAGAGTACACCACATGTTTTTTTTTCAAGAAATAAATATTAATTTGAAAACTTTAATAAATTATGGTGTGTTTTTAACACATGAAATAAAAGGTCTCGTTGAAAAAAAAATTAAGTTTATTTTTCAACAAGTTAGGCACTTAATTAATTTGTTCTTATTTTTCGGACTTCAATTTTCATAGAAAACGGCATAAATGTTTGAATAATAACTCTAAAAATTGTTCGTTTCTTGAAGCCCTTCTTCCCTAGATATATATGTATATATATATATATATATATATATATATATATATATATATATATATATTTTATATATTATATATATATATAATATATATATATATATATATATATATATATATATATATATAATCTATGCGTAACTTAACCTAATTCTGAATTTAATATACGAGATTTGTGAATTAACAGGTCAAAAAATGTATAATAGTACAATATATCAGTATTCGTACTCCTCATGCGTTTAACGATTCTCATATATATATATATATATATATATATATATATATATATATAACAAGATCACGTTATGCAAGTTTTTGAAAGTTGTTTATTTTGTTTATTATAAATTTTTGAAGTCAATAAAACATGAAAAATTCATTTTATAACCGTAACTCCAATCAGAAACAAGCACATTTTGTACAGAATTTCATTTTTGCATCGGTTGCTAGGCAAGTTGCTAAGCAACAAATGCGAATCGTGTTAGGTCTAGGTTCACTCTAAAATCACGACGACTACGGCTTGTCAAATTATGACGTCCAGCGACAAATTGATGAAATGTCAGCAGATCGTTTCTGTCAAAGTTTTAGTAGGTAACGAGTAATTTCATAGTTGTTTTCTATAAAAACTATTAATTAAAATGGACACTGATAGTGATATTGACTTAGATTTGACACCTCCAAACATAATAGAAGCACCGAAGGTAACAACACTGAATTTATTACCGGAAACGTCGAAGAGTATATATCAACGCGCTTATAACCTTTTTTTGGAATGGAAAGTAGATCAAAAGACAAAATCGTTTTCCGAGAACGTTTCAATGTCTTATTTTGGCGACTTAGTCACAAAATTTGAAAGTTCCACTTTGTGGCCACACTTCTCAATGCTGAGAACGACTCTCAGTATCTATAATGATATAGATATTGTCAAATATTTGAAACTGAAAGCATTCCTCAAGCGGCAGTCTAACGGCTACAAACCCAAAAAGTCAAAGATCTTTACAGCAAATGACATCGATAATTTCATTGAACAGGCTCCAGATGAAATATATTCGGCAACAAAAGTAAGTTTTATATTTCCATTTGATGAAAAATATGTTTAAGTAAACTAATTTACATTGTAGGTTGCATTAGTTATGGGAGTAATGGGTGCATGTAGAAGACATGAATTACATCAAATGAAAATTACTCATTTCAATGATCTTGGTTTAGCTGTTTTAGTAACAATACCAGACAGTAAAACCAAAATAGTACGAAATTTTACTGTAACTGGCAAATTCTACGAAATTTATAAAAAATACGCAAATCTTCGCCCTCAAAATGCTAATGGTCTATGGTTTTTCATTAATTATCAAAAAGGAAAGTGTACCATTCAGAGAATAGGTCTGAATAAGTTTGGAGCTACAGGAAAAGACATTGCCAAGTATTTAAAATTGCCAAATTACGAATTATATACTGGGCACTGCTTTCGCCGATCCTCCGCAACAATTCTTGTTGATGCTGGAGGTGACATAACCACGTTGAAACGCCACGGTGGGTGGAAATCTACTACAGTCGCTGAGGGATATATTGATGAATCGAAGAAAAGTAAGCTTGACATAGCAAATAAAATTGCAAATGCAATACAGAACATACCATCAGGCATACCAACGAATTTAGAAATGGAAAATCGCGAGAAGCCGTCTACTTCAACGTCGACAAATTATAATTTGAAAAGAATTAATATTCAGCAATCAAGTTCTCCAAATATGATATTCAATAATTGCACATTCAACTTCAATTAGATACATACATACATTTATAGGCTTCTATTTCTGTGTACCTATTAGAAATATCGATAAAGAAAATATTTACATATTTCTCCAATTTATATTTGAATTCTGATAGAAAGCCCATTAGCAGCGAATTGGGAGTAATTAAATATTATCAGTTTATTTCTTTCAAAGTTTTGCAATGTATGCATGTATTGAACGTGAACGATATGTTGCCATAGAAAAAGTATAGTATGCAACTCGCAACAAAATGGCCATTTTGCACTCGTGTGAATTGCAGCACTTGCCTTCGGCTCGTGCTGCAAATTTCATACTCGTGCAAAATGGGCATCATTTTGTGCTCATTGCATAATATACTATTTGTCCGTATATTTTGCTATTGCTATTTTTGCATCAAGCAAAGGCATTCAATAACATTTCAAAACAAATTTTTTGGACATTTGTTTATAAATTGTGGTGAAGGTTAAGAATATGAGATCACCCAGTATCTTCCCGAAATTTCTACAGGAGCTTAAAAAGACGATAAAAACAGTATAGCAATCGAAAATTTAGGGCGGAAAAGATAATTTTAGGAGATATGGGCCCCAGAAAGTCCATAAATAGAGGTTATGGAATATCACTTTTGGAAACTGCAAACTGATATAAAGAATAGCTTTTTGCACTAAACTATTAACTGTACACTCATTTGAAGTTTGAGTAATATTAAAATCACTTAATGATCAATAAAGACATGAAAAAACTCCGATTATCTTTCATTAAATTTTTCACATGAACTGTCAAAAATCAAATATTGGTGGTTGCATTGTGCATTGATCTTGGCGTTTTATGGACATGCCACGTTGCCAACTATTCAAGTGAGTTTGGCCAATCCGAGTTTTCGCAATTAATTGGATCGAAATTTTCGCGAGCGGAGCGAAGCGTCGCTTTATAAGGTTGATGAGCTTGCATTAAACTTGGATAGCAAGGTTAGCCAAGTTAGGTTAGGTTGTGTTCCTTCTTTTTACGTTAGAAATTGATTTGATCGAAATGTTCGCGAGCGGAGCGAAGCGTCGCCTTGTTAGGTTGATTAGCTTGCATCCAACTTGGGTAACAGGGTCAGCCAAGTTAGGTTGGATTATGTTCCTTCTTCTTACGTAAGAAATCAATTGGATGTTTTCTTGTAGGAAACATCCAATCCAAATGCATTTCTTGGTCCAGTTTAAAATTATTTAAAACAAAATAATCTGAAGTCACATTATTATATATGCTTGGTAACTTTCTGAATGCGGCACATCAACTTCATGATTAATTTTCAAAATTATAATCACTATCAAGGAGCGTGGTGGAATATACTTTGCATTTTAAACACAGATATCAGATCGTTATTTCATGCTGTAATTTTTCTTGACAAACGTCCATATCAATAAACTTCAAGATTCGGATAATCATAACATTTGATTTTTGACATTTCTTCTGTAAAATTATATGAAAAGTAATCGGAGTTTTTTCATGTCTTTATCGAAAATTATGTGATTTTAATATTACTGAAAGGTTAAACCTGTGTGCAGTTACTATTTTAGTGTGAATATTGTTTATATCAGTTTATAATTTCCAAAAGATATATCCTATAACCTCTCTTTATGGACCTTCGGCAGCCCATGTCTCCTAATATTATCTTTTTCGCGCAAAATTTTCGATTGCTATTCTGTTTTTACCATGTTTTGTGGAAGTTTCGTGAAAATACTGGGTGATCTCATATTCTTTACCTTTTCCTAAATTGTTTATAAACAAATTGATCAGTTTGATATTTAGAAAAAAAAAAATTGCCATTTTGTGGTCTGGAATTATAATTTATAGAAAAAAAATTTTATAATCCTTTTTTATATTTTATTATTTAAATAATTAGTTGGGATTTTTTTTTTAAATCTCAATTGGCATTTGTGAACACAATAACAAAAATTTTTTTTGTTAAAAATTAATTGTTATCAAGTTAACAATATGTGATAAACAAATTCCAAATCTCATTATTTTTTTTTCTAGAACTACTGAAAAGGCAACAAAGTGTCGAAAAACTTATTTTTAATATAAAAGTTGCAGCGGCACTTTTTTAAGTAACAAATTGCTGTAACTTTCGAACCATTGAAGATACAGTAATCAACATTCAAGAAGATTTTCTAGAACATAAGTTGATCTCTCAGCAAGTCTGTATCTGTCATGGTTTCCTGTTTATGTGCATTTGTTTATAAAAAATCCATTATCTACTTCTTACAATGCTTTTATCTTTTAAACTATGAAAGTTAGCCCTTTTGTACTTTGAGACGATTTGAATTATTCAAAAAAATGTTGGTGTCAGTCATTAACATTAATTGTTCATGAACATACAGGATTTACTAGACTAATGTCAACTTCATCATGTTTAATCACATATTTGTTATTAATACTCAAGATATACAGGTTTTTTTTTAAATCATTCATTATCTGTTTTTTCAACTATTTTTATGAAAAAATATATACCGTAATTTTGGAAAAACCTATAAGAAATATGAAAAAACAAATTTCGACGTTTTGTTGCATATGGTTGTTTTTTCAATTTTCAGTTGTTTCAGGAAAAAAAAATAATGAGATTTGGAATTTGTTTATAACAAATTATTTATTCAATGAACAATTTAATTTTTAATATATTTTTTTTATTCAAATTTTTTAAAAAAAAAATTCTTAATATTTTATTATTTAAATAATGGAAATTAAAAAAAATATTATAAACAATAATATTTTTTTTCAAGAAAACTTGTTTTTCAAATGCATTTTTTTTATATTGTACTAATCAATTTGTTTATTAACAAATATCCTAAAAAACATTTTTAGAATGTTATTTTAATGCCTTTGTTTGATGCATAAACAGCAATATAAAACATATGAACAAAAAACATGTTTTAATTAACTTTAATTAATTTTTTGTCAACTTAAAAGAATTATAATAAATAAAATAAACAACTTTTAAAAAATTGTTAAACGTATTCTTGTTAAATATATATATATATATATATATATATATATATATATATATATATATATTTTTTTTCCTAGTTTCTTGGGTTATTGGATTCCACAATTATTGATACGTGTATTTGTTAAAAGACGTTTCGTCCCGGGCCTGGGACTTCTTCAGTTTTATTTATTTCATAATTCTCTATAATAAACAATAACAATTTTCAGATTTTTTTTTTTGAAAAAGAACAATTTTTTATTTTTATCGAAACATATCATATTGTTAATATACCTGAAAGTTAAATGTGTGCAGTTAATTTATATGTAAAATTTTTATATTTTAATTTTCCAAAAGGGATCCTATCAACATTTCTTGTTCTATGGACGTCGGTAGCTCCATCTTGCCTATTCAAATTTCATTGCTTTCTGTTGTATTCAATTCAGATTTGTTTGAAGTCGTGAATACGGATTCAACATTTAAAGTTTAGTTTGACATTGATATTTTGAATTGCTTTTTGGCTGGAGTTGTTTATTATAGAAAGGTTCAAGAATTTAAACTTTTAATTTATGATTTGAAATAGATTTGGCTGAGGATTTTTAATCCAATGATTCTGTAAAATTTCTGTTAAAATTTATTTTTTTAATATGTGATAAACAATTCTCTTTATTTTTTTCTAGAACTACTGAAATGGCAACAGTGTGCTTATATTTTTAAAATTGAGGTTTGCATTTTTGAAACAAATTGTTTATTCAGGCCATTAAGATTCAGTAATCACATTCGGATCTATTCTCGAACTAAGTTGATGTCATCAATGTGCATCTTCATTATTCATTTAAGGGCATGTTATAAAATACTTTTATCTATTTGTCAGGCTTTACTTTTAATAGAAGTTACCTTTTTCTTTGAGAGATTTGAATTATTCAAAAATGTATGATGTGTTTAGAATGTTGTTATTTCCTCGAGAGATTTGGCGACATATGAGTCAATGATAATTTTTTTTCTAGATGTACATTTTTTTTTTTTTTTTAATTTTGATTATGAAAATAGTAATTTTAAAGAATCTTTATGTAATACTCATTTTGTCGTGATATGTGTATGCATTTTCTGGGTATTTGAAAGTAAAAAGAGGATTTGGAATTTGTTTATCAACGACATTGTTTATTCAATGAAAAATTTTAAATTTTAATATATTTGACTTTTACTTCTACACCAATATCCTATCAGTCAAAGAAAAAAATGGCTAATTTTTGATCCTACTTAAAGAGATTTCAAAAGAAGAACTAACCTATAACAAATTTTTTTGTCAAGAATTTTATCAATCAATTGAAGGATTGCATGGTTTTATTCAACAATATCCTAAAAACTTTAGTTTATTTGAAGCACTGTTGATGAAAACATCAATATCAAAACATATGAACAAAACATGTTTTCAATTACTTTATTAATTTTGTACCCACTGATAAAATTCAAATAACTAAATAACCTTTTAAAAGTAAATATTTTTATATATATATATATATATAATATATATATATATATATATATATATATATATATATAAATATAAGAAGGGCTCCAAGGAGCGAAAAGTTTTTAGAGCAATCCAAACATTAATGCTGTTTTTTATGAAAACCGAGGTCCGAATTAATAAGGACTAATTAACAAATGCCTGACTGGTTGATTTTTTTTTCCAACTGGACCTTCTTTTTTCAGTGTTGAAAATTTTTTTATTGGAAATTTCCTCCACTTCAAGAATCTTTCTCATGCTATCGCTTATAGTTTTTGAGATTTTCTCAAGAATGAACCTTTTTTCTACTCAGAATTGCATTCCGAATCGAATGAGCTATTGATCATATTTTTTGGAGACTTGGAACTATTTTCCGCAGGGAACTCACTTCTCGACTGGTCTAATTCAAAATATTTAAGTCCTAGCTCAGAAAAATACTAGCTTCAAACTGTTTTTATAAAACATCAGAATTCCAGACGCACATCACTCAAATGACATTTGTTCTGACTACTTATTATAATTTGGATCCTAGCATATCTCTCACTTTCAGTTTTGCTCACTATTGATAGGTATACTCTGTAGTTTTTGCTTTTTTTGTGAATTCTTTTACTTACAACTTACAACTTACGAATGTATATGGCACAAATAATAATAAGGCAAATAATCTCTAAGATTGCGTTGCCTTGAGATAAACAATCGAAATTGAATCGAGAATAAAATCTGTTTCAAATCAGATAGCACAGTTGACTGAATATTTTTAGAAATTAGACAATTTCTCTGAAAAACAATACTGTACTCTAGGTTTATATCGCCGAAATTCCAACTTTATCTAAATTCAATGGATTTCCTTGAATTTTTATAGCCCAACAAAATAATATCTCTTTCTGCTTGTTCTATATTCAGATAATTACTACAGATATTAATTATTTCACTCATCTTGAAATTCTCACATATGTGACTAATCACAAACCAAAGACATTTCGTATTATGAAATAAACACCAGCTGCCTTCCAATTCTGATTGATCTATCAGCGATGGTTATCAACAAAAATATCAACAAAAATAGTGATGAAAATGTACCAATTGACACAGAAAAATCAAAATTTTATATGTGGAACAATTTATGACGTTTTGTGTAGAACGCAACTATGAATTGGATGCAGAAAATAGCACCGAGAGACTGGCATTCATTCTGAAAAAATGGGCATTCAATATGCGGAAAATTGCATTCAATAGGCGGAAGGGGATTTAAGGAGAGTGTTGTTGAAACCATATGGAACACTACTGCAAAATCGGTCCGAAAATGTCTCAAAGACATATTGCTCCTTTCAAAGGGCGGCTCGTGATAGCAAGAGAAAAAAATTGCAACCTGAACCCGAAAAAAAACTTTTCAACAAAAAATTAAACCGACGAAATAAGGAACTGAAAAGTAAAAAATAAAATAAACCTTCTTAGTCTCAATAACTAAGCTTCTACACTAATGTAAGTAACTTATTTTGAGTCGGCGCCAAACAAACAAGCAAAGGAATTAGGTAAGGCGGTAAATGATGGCATCGAGTTGCGCGGTGACATTCTGAAAATTTTGTTTAAGTAATTCAATGATCTTCGTTGATTGTTCGGTTGGCGCCGACTCAAAATCAGTTACTTACATTAGTTTAGGAGTTTAGTTATTGAGACTAAGAAGGTTTATTTAATTTTTTACTTTTCAGTTCCGTATTTCGTCGGTTTAATTTTTTGTTAAAATTTTTTCAGTTCTCAATTTTTTGTGGCTGAAATCTACTAATTACTACCTACTTGTTTTTTTTATTACTTCCAAAATACTCACTTACCCACCTTACTTCAACTATTACCAGTTAATAATATGATTATCTACTTTTACTATTTGTTATAATATAAATTATTTTTGTTGTTCTGGTTAGTTTGTTTCATAACTTGGTATATCATTCTATCCTCTCATAGAATATAATGATTTTGACGGATGTATGAGAACAAAAATAATGACAATACCGATCTGTCATTGTCAACTACATATGTGTTCCAATGTTCACAAGTGAAAAATCAATTATCCCCTATTTTTCCACCCTTAAGGGTGGATAATTCCATTCCAAATCCAAATATGATCAACTATGGGGTATAC
Organism: Gonioctena quinquepunctata; assembly: GCA_018342105.1. Classification (NCBI taxonomy): domain Eukaryota; kingdom Metazoa; phylum Arthropoda; class Insecta; order Coleoptera; family Chrysomelidae; genus Gonioctena; species Gonioctena quinquepunctata. The sequence continues at coordinate 31,711 of JAFIRS010002465.1, read as the reverse complement.
CCTAGCTAATAAAAATCGAAGAACCCAGTACAGTTATGCCTGATAGAATCCGTTGACGGACCAGAATTCAGAGGGTGAGTGATCAATATCCTTCATTTTGCTACCCTTAGGGGTGGATTTTATCTTTCGAATTCAAATGGGACCAACTTCGAAGTACACCCTATCCACTGAAAAATTATCGGTATCGGACGTCTCAGAAAAAGTTATGCGTGGTCATACATAAAAAACAAAAAAGAATATACGCGTCGACTAGAGAACCTCCTCCTTTTTGGTTCCGTCGGTTGAAAAAGAAAATTAGTTCCGCCGCTATGACTTCAGAAAAATATAGTTTTACTAGCTGACCCGACAGACGTTGTCCCGTCTAGATTTCTATATGCCCTGAATTATTTTCCTGAAAACTCTCGTCCGCGCATAATTTTTTTCTATATATTTTTTTGTTGTTCCATCTGAGCTATGCCTTTGACTCTGCCCGCTTCTCGTTATTCCGCTTTTTCTTTATCCCGTTTTTCCGTTATCCTGTTTTCCCGTTATACCGTTTTCCGTTTCCCATTACCCCATTTTCCAGTTATCCCATTATACCATCTTCCCGTTATCCCTAGTTCTCGTTTTCCTGTTATCCTGTCCTGCCCGTTATCCCGTTTACCCGTTTTTCCTTTATCCCGTTTTTCCATTTTCCTTGTTTTCCCGTTTACTCGTTATTCCGTTTCACCCTTATCCCCTTTTTCCGTTATCCCCCATTATCCCATTTTCCGTTATCCCTTCCGTTCCTGTTTCCGCCCCGTTATCCTTATCCTTTTTTCTTATCCCTTTTCCGTTCCTGTTTTCCCGTTTTCTCGTTATTCCGTTTTACCCTCATCCCGTTATACCGTTTCCCATTATCCCATTTTACCGTTACCCCGTTATACCCTCATCCCGTTATCCCTTATTCCTATTTCCTTTTCCTGTTTTCCTGTTATCCTGTTTTCCTTTCCGTTTTCCCGATTTTCCATTCGTTATCCCGTTCTCTCGAAAAAAATTCTCCAAATCGGTCCAGCCGTTCTCAAGGTATGAGTTTACCAAGACAAACAGATATTCATATTCACAATATATTATATATTCTTGAAAACTTTTCCAGGATAAAGAAATTTCCAATAACTTTTCAAAAAATCCTTTCTTTCTTCGAAAACATTATTCGGAGTATTACGAACATTCCAAAAAACAAACTCCCACTCTGAAGCTTCTGAAAATTTTATACTACTCGCTTATGGAAAGCCATATTCGTTATGGAATAGCGAGGTGGGGAGCAGCTTTGTATGCTCACATTCAACCTATCGAGGTGATGTAGAGGTGTTTTCTCAATATAATAAATGATGATATAATATAATGATGAAAAGTATAACAATATAAAATAAATACAAATGTGAAATAAATCAAGATGTGATAAATTAAACTTTGTGTGCCCTCATACGTACGCTTCTCCACTAACTGGGAATTTTGAGGATATCGGCTGAAACCCTTGAATCATTGTATTTGTGCCACGTGCCTGCGTATGAGCGCCTACAATAGGCCGTATAGTGACCGGAATATGTCGTTCCACTATGATTGCACATAGCATAGAGGTTGTATCGATACGGGGCCACGTTGTCTGCTGCATAATTGATATTCTGTGAAAACAATAGATATTTATCATTCACCAAAACTTAGTGAAAACTTCAAACACACGAGGCTGAATCAATTGAAGTGTTTCTCTCCCGTAGTCTCTTTTTGTCTTTTGTAGCAATAAGGACTGAAAAAGTTGAAAATGATGAGAATACAATCATTGACGTGGGGTGCTCTTTACTTACTTAATAATAATAATAATAATAATAAATCGTCTTCATTCATCTCATGGAAAATACATGTCACTCTAACAAGTGTTAAATTAACGAAAATTAATCAATAGTAGGAGATGAAAAGGCGCAGTGTCAGCTAATGCTATTTTGCAACTGAACCATGGGAAAGAAACGGAAAAGATAAGAAAAAATAACATTAAAAAAACTATGGGTATATGATAGTAGTCAGTATTCAAACTGTCGATTTTCAATCAATCACTGTATCAATGAGATTCCAGAAACATTTTAGTACAGCCAATTTCCCGTTAATCCCTCTCACTATGAAGTAACAAATTGTAACGAAGTTACTATTTTCTCGGTATATTTATCAGCCAATAGCTTCCTGTAAGGAATCAAACTCTTCTTGACAATAATAATAGGTCTAGAAATACCATTCGTGTTCGTGATAAATCCGAGGATTACATATATCTTAATAAACAGACTAAACGCCTTTCGGAAATCACGCTAATACCGCGAAGCGTAGATAAATAACACGCGCGAGTATTACCTGCGCTAGCCAACAACTCTCGAAAAAACATTTGTATCAAACCAGGGAGGATATTTGCAAATACGGCCGAGAGAATTCAGTCATTTGATAGAAGCGACAGACAGCAGTCCAGTCGAGCCAAAGGCACACGCTACCGAGCTGACGTCATCCGACTGACGTCACATCACGTGGATTGCCACTTAAGGAGAATTTCACAAGCAGTGAGCCGAGCACATTCAGTTTTCCGCCAGAAGCCAAAGAGAAGAGTTGAGTCGAGACAGAGGTGCACGCTACGAGCTGACGTCATCCGGCCGACGTCACATCACATGGATTGATAGCAAGGAGAATGTTTACAAGCTGAATAATTATACTAGGAAAATATAATTTGGATCTAGATAGACAGAGTCCACAAAACGGCGCGCGCATATAAGTCGGTCGAGAGGCATTCGCAAAAGAGGGAGAAGCCGGCTGTAGTTCCGTTTTGAAACATTTCGAAGATTTAGTAGCTTGCCGAGCCCAGCAGAAGCAGTCACTCGTCCGACTAGTATCCAGAGTGTGAGCCAAAGACCAAAGCAATCCACGACCGTCCCGGGCCTTGCCGAAGCAGTGAGATCGGTGTTTGGGTAAATATGTTGTATCAGGTAAAAGACATCAGGAAATGTTTGTAAGTACCAGTACCGATGCGATGTGCGCATGATTGAACCATAGCCGTAAGAGGCACATATTCATTTCAATGCTGCGTTGGTAATTTCTGCATACGAGTCTGTACGATACCCCGCAAAAGCTTTTGGTTGCTAAGTTTACCCCGCTCGCTTGAAAAACACCCTCCCCGCTTTTTCTGTAACTTGAGGCTGACAGCAGCCACCCTGACTGTATTTCCATTGTATTTAATATACCTGTTCATCCTGTTTTTGGTATTCTTTCATTTACTTCATTTACCCTGGAGTGTCTTTCTTCACTGAGACTGCCCGGAGCGAAAGTGGCCTTTTCCACTATAAACCAAAAGGTGGCATCCGAGGTAAGACCGAGAACAGTGATAGGCGCCAAAGTTTGATAGTCGGGGAAAAGACCCCCTTTACAAAATCTTTCAGTTTCTTTTTGAAATTTATTGTATTATAGTTCTGGAAGTGAGATGGTGAGGAGTTGTAAGATTTTGTAGCTGTGTAAGAGAAGCTTCTTTTGAACAAACTGGTTTTAAATTTTGGGATTACCAAGGTGTTTGCACTTCGCGTACGAGCATAATTGAAGTTTCTGAAGGGGATGAGTTCAGAGGCTAGGTATCTAGGGGTACGAGATGTATGACTTTATGCGTGAGGGATAGTTAATGTGGTTCGCGTAAATTTTTTAGTCTCAGCCAACCGGATTCTTTGAATTTTACACTGATGTGATCATATTTCCGAATACTATAGGCTAAACGAATACACGAATTCTGGATGCGTTGTAGCCTGGAGGCATCGCTGTGCAAAAGACCGGGGCCATAGACGGCGTCGCAATATGAAAGCTTCGAGATGATTAGGGATTGGCAGATGCTCAGTTTGAGCCTAGAAGTAGGTAGAATGTCACTACAAGGATATCAATGTCTTAAAATATTGAAATAAATTTGACATGTCTTGGGAATCATAATTGTTGATCAAACCAGATACCCAAGTTTTTACATTACAAAGGGAGTTTTCACATTACAAAGGGAGTTTTCCATTCGAGAGAAAAAACTGAGAAGTTTTCCTCAGCTTCTGAGCAATTCAGATTTTTTTTCAACAATCATTGCATTGGATTAAGAAGAGTTAATCTTCAAATTATGAGCCGTTGATAGATTATTCAAGGAGTTCAGGTCTTTTTTCATCTGATCAGGTGTTTGCTGAGCGTTATTGATTTTAAAGATGACGTATAATTGGGTTTCGTCGACGTAGGGATGTATATAGAAGTGTCGTATTGTTTCATGGAAATCGCAGATATAAAATTAAACCGACGACAAACGGAACTGGAAAGCAAAAAATAAAATAAACCTTCTTAGTCTTGATAACTAAGCTCCTAAACTAATGTAAGTAACTAATTTTGAGTCGGCGCCAAACAAACAAGCAAATGAGTTAGGTAAAGCTCAAAATGATGGCATCGAGATACGCGGTAACATTTTGATTATTTTTTCGAAGTAATTTAATGATCTTCGTTGATTGTTTGTTTTTTTTTTGTCAGAGAAGAGGAAATCTTGCATAGACCCCGGTCTTTCCGGGGTGCCGGATTCTTACCGACTAAAACCTCTCTTCTTTTCGTCCTGCCCCCCACACCGGAATCCACTTTCGCATTACTCCAGTGTGAGGGCTGTCCTTTCCTTCAGGGAATTCTACTTTCTCTTTCCTTGGTTTCTATTATTGCTCTTACAGTTCTATATGTTTGTTTCCACGTTCCCTCAGATTCCATCAATCCCTTCATCATGTTTTGGGCGTCGAATATCCTATTGTTTGAATCTTCGTACTGTCTCCTTGTGTCACCCTATCTGGGGCATAGGAACAAGGTATGTGCCGCATCGTCAACTGCTTGGCAGTATACACAATCATTCGACTCTGCTCTCCTCCGTTCAAAAAGATATTTCCTAAAGCATCCGTGACCTGTCAATGCTTGTGTGAGGAAGTATCTTTGTATGTCCTGGATGAGGCTCCAGGTCCAGCGCCCATACTTTCCCTGATTCCACTTTTCTTGCCAGCGTGTCATTAAATTAACTCTAGCCGGGTACTCGGTTGTATTTTTCATTCCTCTCCTGGATTTGGAGTTCTATAGGAGGGATTCCAGCGATTACTTCCACCCCCTCGTTTGATATGGTTCTATAAGCACTGCACACCCGTAAGCATATCTGCCGTTGAACTCTTATTAGTCTCTGAGTCAGTTTTTTATTTGCTGTGACTGTATGCCACACTGGCGCAGCATAGAGCAGCTGCGAATGGACAACGCTGGCAAGAAGGAGTCTCTTTGACGCTCTGGGGTCTCCGACATTTGGCATGAGACTGCCGAAAGCTGATGCTGTCTTTTCGACTTTATCGATCGTTTTGTTTATATGTTCTGCAAAAGTCAGTTTCGTATCCAGCCAGACCCCCAGATATTTTATAGCCCTGCAAGGTTTGACCTCTTTTCCTTGAACATTGAAAATTATCGGTCCTATTTTTCTTCTCGTTGTGAGGAGGACAGCCTCAGTTTTCTGTGGAGCTAACTGCAGTTGGTGCCTATCCATCCAATTTGACACCCTTTGCAGACCCGTGTTTGCTATATTCATTAGAGTTTCTTCATTTCTGGCCGTCACCAACATTATGACATCATCAGCAAATCCGATCAACCTCATACCCTCCGGTTGTTCCATTCTCAGTAGTCCATCGTACATGATGTTCTACAGGGTCGGTCCTAGTACTGATCCCTGCGGAACGCCACTTGTTTCATGTTTCTATGGTCTTCGATGTGCCCTCTGCTTCCAGAATAATTGTTCTTTCCGACAGATAGGAGGCCATGATGCCTATCAGGTTCTCCACTATACCTCTTCTCCTCAACTCGTCTAGAATTATTTGCCATGAGGCACTGTTGAAGGCATTTTTAACATCTAATGTTATGGCCGCACAGAGCCTCCTTTGTGATGCCGTGTATGCTGCTGCTTCCCTGGCTATTTCTAGTACTTCTTTTATTGCATCTACTGTTTGGCGGCCTTCCCTGAAGCCAAACTGCTTCTTTGACAGACCGTCGGTGCGCTGTAGCTCTTCCTTCAACCTTATAAGTATAAGATGTTCCTACAATTTCCCCTCCACGTCTAGTAGACATATTGGTCTATAGGAGGAGGGGTTGTCCTTCTTTTCTCAGTAGAACCAATTTCGCGCACTTCCATGCTTTTGGGAAGTTGGCTCTAGCTGCTAGGCATTATATATTGCCAATGTGTACTCCGGTCTTTCACTAGCTACTAGTTTGATGATTTCGGGGGGTATACACCCAGGTCCCGGTGCTTTGCTGTTCTTGAGCTTTCCACACGCCGTTTGCAGCTCTCCTATTGTAAAATTAAAATATTTGATTGTTTGTTTGGTGCCGACTCAAAATTAGTTACTTACATTAGTTTGGGAGCTTAGTTATTAAGACTAGGAAGATTCATTTTATTTTTTGCTTTTCAGTTCCGTTTTTCGTCGGTTTAATTTTTTGTTAAAAAGTTTGTATTTTTCAATTTTTTGTGGGTGGAATCCACTATTAACCACCTATTCAATTTTTGATTACTTCTAAAATACCTACTCACCCACCTTACTTCAACTATCATCAGTTCAATAATATGATTATCTACTTTAATTATTTATTGTAATATAATATGAATCATTTTTGATAGGTCTGGATAGTTTATTTCATCACTTTGTATATAATTCCATCCATTCATAGAAAGTAGTTATTGTGACGGATATGGGGGTACAAAAATAATGACAATGTCAACTACATATATTTGTGCCAATGTTCACAAGTGAAAAATCAATCATCCCCTATTTTTCTACCCATATAGGTGGATTATTCTATCCCAAATATGATCAACTATGAGGTAAACACTATCTGATAAAAAAAGAATCATCCAAATTGGACAACCCAGTACAAAGTTATGCCTGATAAAATCGGTTGACGAACCAAAATTCAGAGGGTGAACGATCAATATCCTCCATTTTGCTACCCTCAGGGAAGGATTTTTCTTTTCAAATTCAAATTGGACCAACATCGAAGTCCACCCTATCCAATGAAAAAAAAATCATGGAAATCGAACTACTCTGTAAAAGGTTATGCGTGGTCATACATACAAAAAAATACGCGTCGACTAGAGAACCTCCTCATTTTTGATTTCGTCGGTTAATGAGGAAAATAGCAAGAGTTCAAAAATATACCCTTGTAGAACTCCAAACTCGATTGGTGATGCCCCGGAAGTTTCGCCATCGAAAGTTACGGATTGAGTACGAAATGAAAGAAAACTCTTGATAAGGGCAACGGAATTATGATGAAATGCTAAATGGATCAATTTTTTGCGAAGGATATTATGATCTATGACATCGAAAGCCTTGGTGTAGCAAAACAAGGCAAGAGAGCTCACTTTTATCTTCTGATCGGAACAAATCGTCAGATACGTTAAGAAGTGCAGTAGTTGTGCAATGACCAGCGCGGAATCCAGATTGAGCCGAAGAAATTATATTCTGGCTAGAAGCAAAATCAAAAATATGTTCTTTTAGTATCTTCTCGAATGCCTTCGAGAGGGTTGGTAAGATACTGATTAGTTGCAAATGTGTAAGTTCAGTGGGGGAGTTGCATTAAGGGGTAAAGGTAGCGAAAATGGGGACAACTGGTATTTTGATGAAACTTTACAGATGCTTCAAAACATGAGAAAATACCGCATCTATAAAAAATTTGGCGCGGAAAAAGCAACTTTGGGAAATATGGACCTCTAAAGTTAAAAAAATTACCATTGAAACGACACTATTTATAGACGATCTCGTTTGATTTTCCAGCAACACAATAACTGTCCACTAATTCACTCAATTATCTTATTTTTATTCTCACAAATGCATTGATATAAACACCATTACACTTTCTAGCTTTGAAAAAAGTTTGCATACACTCCAAACGTCAATTTAATTACTTTTGGCTCCATCTATATATCTTACAACGAAAACGAATCGAAAACTAGTAACATAGACTCCCGTGGAGCTCTGTTAGTTACAGTGTTGCCACATGAGTTGACTTTGGTTTGCCTTTTATTCTGGCGAAAGTCTGCGCAACTTGTCAAACGCTCCGGTTCATTCTATTGGTGCTCCGTTGTGGCCATGGGCGTGCATGTCATTTTAACACCAAAGTACAGTGCAAACTAAGATACTACTCGCCACTGTCACTGTCACTGCGCATATAACTTCTTCGCCAGAATAAAAGGCGATTGCAGTATTTCACGAAAAGGGCAGGAAGTTGCATTTTGCATTGATCTTGGCGTTTTATGGACATGCCACGTTGCCAACTATTAAAGTGAATTTGGCCAATCCGGATTTTCGCAATTAATTGGATCGAAATTTTCGCGAGCGGAGCGAAGCGTCGCTTTATAAGGTTGATTAGCTGCATTCAACTTGGATAGCAAGGTTAGCCAAGTTAGGTTAGGTTGTGTTCCTTCTTTTTACGTTAGACATTAATTTGATCGAAATGTTCGCGAGCGGAGCGAAGCGTCGCCTTGTAAGGTTGATTAGCTTGCATTCAACTTCGGTAACAATGTTAGCCAAGTTAGGTTAGGTTGTGTTCCTTCTTTTTACGTAAGAAATTAATTGGATGTTTTCTTGTATGCATACAAAAAAATTATTATTTTTTTATTCGGGCCCTACTTATAAACAGTTAAAGTAAATCTGCTTATTCTAGAAACAATTTGGCAACGTCGCATTATCTGCTTCCAAAGTATTTGTCAGTTCAAGTTGGCTGTGATTTGTCAAACTTGTTATTTATTCTGTCAGTTCAGTAGTGATTATCTAGTTTGAAATTTATGCTTTTTACTTGGTTTAAAAAAATACTTATTGGCATAATTTCAGTGAATGAAGTGTGACAAATACATAATTTCCTGTGTTTACATTCGAAAACATTACATTTGAATCGGATTGATACGCAAAATGCCGAAACTGAAGGATTGTATGCTTAAATTGGGTAAGTTCTACCTATGACATTATATCGAAAAAAAAAAAATAATAAAAAGGGCTTTCCGCGCCAAATTTTCAATAGCTGATATGATTTCATCATGTTTCAAAGCATCTGTGAAAGTTTCATCGTTATATTCGTTGTCCCCATTTTCGCCACCTTTTCCCATTAAGGGATTGGTAGAACAATTGCTTGTTTCCATGAAGGAGGAAACTGATTAGTTGATGGCCGAGTTGAAAATGAAGGTTATAGGATTTAGCTGGTGGTCTACTACATGCCTGATCATTCTCAGAAAGATTTTATCAGATCCAACTGCGTTACTTTTTATTGAGTTGATACATTTCTCCACTTTCTACGAGCTCACTGCTGTGAATTTAAAATCGCGATTTTCACGGAAATCGTTATACTTGTCTAGTAAACTGATATCAAATACCTGAACCTTTTTACAAAGGAAATTTTTTTATCAGTATTTTTTTTAAACAATTTTTTTTATTAGAATATTGACTGTTATCACAATAAAATTCCAGGAAAATCCACTGACTTTTTTTCTGGTTTTGAATGCATATTGCCCCACTGTGCTATGGTAATGTATCTTCTCACAGAATGGAACTGAAACAAAAAAAAACTTGAAAGGTGCCAAGGGACACCCGGATGGAACGAAGTTCCTTTCGAATAATTAGTGAAGGAATTGTAATACATTTTTTTTTAAGTTATAATCAAAAGCGTTCAGAGAAATTTGAACTATTCTCCAATTTTTGATTGAAGAGTTTGAGGTTCACAGGAAAATAAAAAACTGTTTTGTGTTTTCCAGTGAATAAATGTATTTGTAATTTCTTTCTCTCACGATATTCTCTACATCTTTGTGCATGTGTCTTTTTCCTTGATGTTATAGTTTGTACCTCAGTAGTCGATTCGCTATTGAAATAAAAAGCAAAAAAATTGTACATATACATACACACACACATATATATATGTATATATATATATATATTTATAATATGATGCACTCTGTCTGTCTATTCTTTCGTACACGTCATAGATGCGCGGGACTTTGTTAATACAACAGAGTGTGTATATATATATATATATATATATATATATATATATACTATCTCGACTTCGTAAACTCAACAGCGTATAGGTTAGAACACGCACGGCTTGCTAAATACATACGCATTGATATTGTAATATCAAAATATAATTTGCTTTTAAATCTATTAAAGTAATGACGCGTACACTTGCTAAACACACAATAATGGAGATATTATACGCGTATGACTTGTTAGCACAATAGTAAAGAGAGGTTATAATGCGTACTTGCTAAAAATACATAAGCATTTATTATTGTCTGTATAAAATCTCTACCTACCTAACTCCATCAGCAATATCCGGAACTTGTGCAGAAACACTGTCAGGATTCATTATTGTTATTATTTTTTTCTATTCATTATGTACAAAAAACCTGTATACACTCAACAGAAATAATCGTCGCGACACCACACCGTTCCATAGAAAGACGAAATTAAAATAACTGGCTTACTTTCTATGAGAGAGAGAGAGAGAGAGAGAGAGAGAGCAGAGAGACAGACAGAGAAACACGCGCACGCCGCACGGCTTAAAACCATAGCGAAAGTCTCGTTACACATTTTGGTCTTAATTTATTCCGTCTAGCCCTCTTTCGCAACGCGCGATAAGGAACTACGTTCCAAAAAAACAGGTAAAGTTAATTCAAGGTGCCACCAACGAGTGAGCATATTTCCACATAGGTCGACGTCTTTTCACATGAAAAATCATTCAACACACCTTTCATTCCCATTCAAGCCGCGTTGTCGGAAAACTTTTCACAATTAACGAGTTGTGCGCGTGGATGCGCTTCAGCAACAGGCTTCAGCATAGAAGTCGCTGAAATATCGTCAGTTGTAACGGAACTGTAAGCGTGGGTGATCCGAAGGAACCGACTCCTCGTCGTACACGTGATAAAACGTATCGTGGGTTTTTCGAATTTGGTTGGAGTTCGAAACCAACGGTGGAGGAATCGCTGAACTTTTATGTATGAGAGAAAAGGTATGCATTATAACTTCCGATATTTGAACATGATTTTCGGTTGAAATGAACAAATATTCATAGATTCGGGAAAAAATATATTTTGTGAAAAAACGATAATATGAGCTTTCTCCTTAGTGTTTATGTTTATATCGGATGTTTTACGAAAGCGTGGTACCTCCAATGTCTGAAATCTTTTGGAGTAAATGCCAAAAATGAGTCTTTGACGAAATTCCTTCAGGTACCTACAATAATAATAAGAAACTGGAGGTGATGCAAAATCCAGCTGATTCATTTCAGAGCATTATAATAACGACGTGTTTCTCCATTTATTTCAGCTTTTTGATGATATCATCAAACTAGCTTAGGTCCCCATGGATTTCGAAAAGTTCATACTTTTTCTTACGCTCTTTTGATTTGTTGGAAGAAATTTGCGAAATACAATTTGGATAAATATGGCACCATACTAACATTTTTTTTCCTCAACGTTAGTTGATTGAAAAAAATCCATATTGATGTAGATGGATTTTTGAGAAAATTCCACACCTAATATTTTCGACCAATTGAAATTTTTCTCCTCCTTGGGGTGAGGAACATGAAATTACACTGGACATTTTTTGACGATTATAGGTAAAATGCTATTCACATTTATATTCAGATTATGTCGAATTTATTCTAGAAATTAATAAGTAATAATCATGTATTAACAGTTTACCATATAATATGTACTTGAAAATTCAAAATTTACAATAAAACATGTTAGTTCTTATATTTTAACACAAAAACCATTTTTAAAAGCATCTGAATGTTGTTGAAATTCCTTAGCTACGTCTTCTCTCTTTAATGGAGAATATAAAAGCGAACATTCACTATAATGTATAAATTGTCTGTTTCATGAAATATATGTAGTAGATCCATATTTTTTACACACCAGAAGCAAATGATGTTTGTTGATCCCAAACAAATTCGGTGAATAAATTTCTGGCCCGCATTCTTCTAATAAATACGTTAAAAATTTTAATTTCACGAACTTTATTACAAAACTTGCATAAAACGTATTTCGCAAATCGCTCCATTCTTATGAAATCTACAACACAACGAATTTATTTAGATCATTTATACTCAGGTAACGTCGGAAGTTAGAATTACTAGGTTTGACATGAATTCCAGGGTTTTTATACGTTTAACTACAATGAACTAATTGATTAACTGTATACTCTGCCCGTTTTGGAAAAAACCTATATTTTGACGACTATATAGTAGATTAGATTCATTCAAAAAAGAAAAATTAAACCATTATTAACTTTTCTTGAAAGTTTTATTTAACTAAAGTGGGTAACTGAGAAAGTATGTCTCCTCGAAATAATAGAGAACTATTATTATACTATTACATATTATTTGGTTTACTTGCTTAACCAATTTATATTATTATTTTTTTAAATACCAATTTCATTATTTTCTACCAACTTTAGTAAAATGAATTTGTGAAAAACTGAGAGATTGAGCTACTATCGACTTATTTTTTATTATTTTGTGTAACTAAAGTAGATTAATTGTGTTTTATTTAACCTAACAATGTTATGCATGTGGATTTTGTTAATACTAAATACTGTTTCGAGTTCCTTGTAACAAAATATATTTCCACCAACTTTAGTGGAATGAAGTAAGTCAATAAAAATGGTTTGAACTACCACCAGCTGCCTTATTATTATTTTGCGTAACTAAAGTCGGTATTTTGTATTTTATTTAGCGTAATTTTAACTGGAGTCTTGGTCCAAAATTATCTCTCAGATAACAAGCCACATTTCTTTAATTTAGAATATTTAGAATAGAAATTTAGAACAGATTCAGAAATAAAAACACCGATATTGATATGTGAATACCTATAGCTGCTTAAATATGAACTAAAGGAAAATAATTGTATCACCCGTATAAGCAAATTCGATATATTACGCAACAAATAACATTATTAATTAATATTACTGTTATTTTGACCACTACTATCAGTATAATTATTATTATTTGTAATGTGAATGTACAATTATTATAAGTTATAACTGATGGTTGATTCGCATCCGATTGCACCATTTTTGACATTGAACCATTGGCGCAGCTGCCATTCTGATTACACCGCATCGCTTCAACAACTTCTTTATGATGTCCTTTATCCATCTGTGAATGGGGTATTATGGATTGACTTCTACTATGGCCTGTAATTTTAATCAATTGCTGCTCCCCAATTCTCTTTTTTGCCAAATTGGACACTGCAGTTGCTTTCCCCGAATGATTCGTGATTTTCACTTTTTTTGTGTAACACCAATCTTCTGTGCAGCCGATTTAAACCATGTTGAAATCGTATTCTTCTCCAATGGGCAATTCATATACCACCCCTTTAAATTCCTTCGAGCCCAAAATGGATTAGGAGTTACAAACAAACGATTGGTCTCTATAGAATCACCTCTTTTTTTCCATCATCTTCCTGAAAAGACGAACAGGACATATACTTGAAATATTTATATTTGTGATTAGCCCTTGCTATCAGCTAACTTTTTTGAGCCGCCTTGTGTTGTCTTCGAAAACATGGGATTATACTCTATGCGACCAGTAAAGTTGCCCAAGTTATCGGTCTCTTCCACAAAGATTCAATACTTGCTGCTGCACCTTCTCCACCCCTCCAAGCTAATTCGTGGGGGAAGATGAGAAAAAACTTACGTTGAAGACCTTTTGGACAATCTCCATTCCACAGTTCTACAATCTTAATGTATTCTGCGTCACTTAACGCCGAAGCACTAAGCTTTCGTTTTGTTGAATCTTTTTGTAGTTCCCTACGTTTGGCATCACGTGCTGCTCTTGCGTTTTTATACGTTATGTCGGAAAACGGATCAAATTTAACTTTATATTTTCCATAATACATTCCCTGTAGTTGTTCTGCAGTTGAACTCCACATTACTTTTACAACACTTTCTTTGTACTCTTCAGAATTATCTTTTCTCATATTATATTAATAATATTCTAGAATACTAGCCCATTGTTCAACAGGTAACATTTCGTGTATATTATAAGACTTCTCATCGCAAAATTCTAGAAACTGCTTCCAAATGCTTGTCTCTGATTTTTTGGTATTATCTGGGATCAGATATTGAACTCTTCTCTGATTACGTCCTGATTTCCTCTCCCAAAACGAGACATTTTCATAGAAACACTATAATAAACTTTTCACTTTTGACACCACGCACATAAAAAATGAAATATATAAAAAAATATTATTCTTTTGAATTATTATTCTTTTGAATTAACATACAAATCCTACTATTTGAATTTCAAAACCATAAAAAACCGTCATTATCCTAGTATTTTTTTAATAATATTTCGGTGTGAAATTTTCTTACCGAATACCACTCTTAGTCTACTCGACAAGTTAAAAATGGTCTAAAATAGAGATACTGCTCTCAAAATTATGTGTGATAGCTCATTGGATCCGGAATAACGCCTAGAAAAATGTGCTAGAAGCGTGTATTAGCACATAAAAATTGAAAAAGTTATAAACAATTGAAGATGAAAAGAAAATGGCATTTCGTTTTTTGCCAATATTTCATAAACTATTGATATTGAAGAAAATTCTGAAAGAGGAGGAAATTTCCAATGAAAAACTTCGAACTCACGGAACTCTATCTCCATTATTTATAATTTTAATTTAACGCTGAAAATGGGTCTCCGAGCGACATTTTTAGGTTGCGCGCGCGGCGTCAAAAGCGAGTACGACACATCAATTAATTTATTTAAGGTACTAAATATTTTTTTTTTATTTGAAAAAATTATGGTGTATTCGGAACACTATGAATAATTCATTCCCGTTGGAAGTTTTACTTAAAGTTGATTTTTCAACAAGTTAAACGATTGTTAACTAACAAAATTTTCTCGAACTTCTGTCTTAATTGTAAATGAAATTTTTTTTTAATAATTGTCGTAAAAATTTTTCGCTCGTAGAGCCTTTTTATAACAACTCAACAAGATCACGCCATAAAGTTAAAAAAATATTCATACTTTGTTTATAATAATTTTTGTACTTGAACAAAAACTAAAAAATCCAAGTAATGTTGTTAAAAAAATATTTTTTTCTTAATCATCATATTAGCGTTTTTTATCAATACAAGATATGAATTGATTTGCAAAAAAAAAATTCCCGCCATTTGTTGATAAATTTTTTAAAAAAATTGATTATTTCAATATTTTTGAATTTTTTTTTATAACTCCATTATATTACAAATATTATGATTTTTGAAAAAAAAAGTTTTCCTTAATAACAATTTTTAATTGTTTATAATCGTTTTTATTATAATACTATTGTTTAAATAATTAGTTAAGGAATAATTTTTTTTCTGAAAATCATAATTGACAGTCCTCTTTGAAGTGACAAAAACATATTTTTTTTTATCAACAATTCCATTTTTTTTTACCAATTATTATAAACAAATTTTTAACTTGTTATTTTTTTTTAAACTTCTAAAATTAAAAAACAACCATATATAACAAATATAAAAAAAAAAATCCCAATTTTTCCCAATTCGAATTCCCAAAGTACAATAAAAAATTGGAAATTAAAAATTTGTTTATAACTAATTTGTAAGTTAATGAACAATGGAATTGTTGATAAAAAAAATATGTTATCGTTACTTCATAGAGGACTGTCAATTATGATTTTAAGAAAAAAAATTATTTCTTAACTAATTATTTAAACAATAGTAATATAAAAAAAACGATTATAAACAATTAAAAATTGTTATAAGGAAAATTTCATATTTACAATAATATAAAAAAAAAAAAAATTTTTTATGAAAAATTTATCAACAAATGGCGGGATTTTTATTTTTTTGCAAATCAATTCATATCTTGTATTGATAAAATAACGATAATATGATGATTAAGTAAAACATTTTTTTTTTAACAACATTACTTGGATTTTTTAGTTTTTGTTCAAATACAAAAATTATTCTAAACAAAGTATGAATATTTTTTTAACTTTTATGGCGTGATCTTGTTAAGTATGTACATAAGAAAGGCTCTACGAAGATAAATTTTTTACGACAATTATTTAAAAAAAAATTTTCATTTTCAATTAGACAGAAGTTCGAGAAAATTTTGTTAGTTAACAATCGTTTAACTTGTTGAAAAATCAACTAAGTAAACTTCCAACGAATGAATTATTCATAGTGTTCCGAATACACCATAATTTTCAAATTAAAAAATATATTTAGTACCTAAATAACATTGATATGTCATATTACGTATCAACAAATTTCTCGAAACCATCAGCTTAAATTAAAATTATAAATAATGGAGATAAATCCGAAATATCAATAGTTTATGGAATATTGGCAAAACGAAATGCCATTTTCATCTTCAATTGTTTATAACTTTTGCAATTTTTATTGCTACACTTCTGGTAAGGCGTTATTCCGGATCTAATGAGCTATCACACATAATTTTGAGAGCAGTATCTCTATTTTAGACCATTTTCAACTTGTCGAGTAGACTATCTAGCTTCAATTAAAAACAGATTTTTTTTTCTAATATTTTTTAGAAAATTCTCCATCGTCTTCGACTCAAGGAGAATATTCGAGATATTCGTGTTTTCGAAAAAAAATTCAGTAATAATTGAAGCTCTAGTGGTTTTATAAGTGAAAATTTCTCCTCATAGCTAGCTGGTTTAGATGATGAATCGGTTGAGAAGACCATTATTTATTATGGCTATTTTATTTATTTATGTTTCCAACCTGTGGGGCAAATTGTGTTCATATCCCAATGCTCGACTTCCATATCACCCAATACTGCTGAATTTTAAGAAAATATGGCATAAAATTCACCTTCGCCAAATTCAGCGAAGGTCAAAATAACGTCAATTTTGCTAACCATGATTTTTGTCGGGATAAATTATACTTCATATATTGACACAACTTTTATAGTTTCAAGTTGAAGTTTCGCGAGCAAACAGTACATTAGAACATTAACGATTTCAAAGACAACAATTATTAAAATATTTAGGGGGTAGTTTTAACACTCCTGTAATATAATATTGGTGCAAATTTTAATTCTCCTATTACCGATACTCTTTGAGATAATGAGGGTAGTTTTCATTGCCTGGGGTGAAAAACTCAGAAATGAAAACTGAGCGAAAAATATAACGGAATTTATGTGTTTTGCTGTTTTTGTCATTTACAGTTTCATAGATTGAATTTATTCAAATATTTAGGGGGTAGTTTCAACCCTTTGGGATTCGAATTTTAGAAAATCTTCAGTGCGTACTCTATATCAAAGTGTGATTTTGATACAAAATTTCTTCGTACTGTTACCGCTACCCTTTGAGATACAACCTGTTCAATCATAGCGTTAGATTTGGCTGATGGGGTGCAAACTTCAGACACGAGAAACGAAATATGAATTTTCGTTTTGTATACAGTGTACAGGGTGTTGCGTAATGAGTGACAAATTTTTTTTCAGGACGATTCCTCAGTTATTTATAAGGTGAAAAGTTCATATAAGCATGGGTCCTCAAAACCTTCAGTTTTTGATAACAAGGTGTTCAAAATTTATTTTGATTTTAATTTTTCGTAAATAATTTTTAAAATAATGTCGATGTTTGGACGAAAATTGGTTGGTATTTTTTTGATATGAGGAATTCAAATTTGATCTTCGTTTGGCCCTTGATATTAGGGACGCCGCCTACAGATCTTTGTCACTTTTGGGGAGTCACAACTTTGTCGTGCATGTATGTATCACATTTTCTAGAAGGGAAATCGATTTCTCTATCATTTTTACGTGAAGAAGGTATGCCATTCAAAAGTCGCTAAAAGCAGCCGTTTTCGAAATATTTTGATTTAAATTAATCGATGCATCCAATCTTCTTCTCATTGATTCGCGAACTCTTTGGAAATAAAAGTATCAAGTAGGCTGTAAGTTCATTCCAATGTTTTTTTTGTGCTGTCATGTCAAAAATACACATACATTTTACATACGGACTTGCTAACGGAAATGCATATGAGGCTAGACGTTTGTATCCGAATCGCACAACTCTTACTTCAAGAACGTTTTCAAGAATTCACGCTCGATTAAGGGAAACATGACGTTTTGAGAAAGCTAGTCATCTGTCGGGTGAACATCGGACGGTATGAACCCCAGAAACCGAGAAAGCAGCTCTTAATCTGGTAGGAGAACACCCGGAAACAAGCTCCAGAAAAATAGCGCTGACGTTGAACATTTCTCATGTTCTGGCATGGAAAATTTCAATTGATAATTTGTTATATCTCTACCATATTCAGAGTTCAGACACTACTCCCTCGTGACTTTCCTTTACGTATCAACTCCTGCCGTTGGTTTCTCCAATGCCTTATTCAAAATCCTTTATTTGAAAATCAAATCCTGTTTACCGACGAAGCAAATTCCTCACGCAACGCTATTCGCAATATCCACAACAATCATTTGTGGTCAGAGAAAAAGCCCCATGCGATACAGGAATCACATTTCCGAGAACAGTCCTCTCTTAACCTGGGGGTAGGAATCCTTGGAGATTATTTTATAGGTCCGACCTTTATTCTGGTAAGATTAAACGGAGAGAGATATCGTCATTTTCTTGAAGAAGATTTGCCTATTTTACTGGAAGATGTGCCGCTTATACTACGAAATGAAATGTGGCTTATGCATGACGGTGCCCCGGCACATTTCATCATCCAAGCGCAAGAATTTTGAGATCAAACTTTCGGCAACCGTTGGATAGGTCGAGGAGGGCCTCAACCATAGCCCCCTAGGTCACCAGACCTTAACAGTTTGGATTTTTTTCCTATGGGGACATCTAAAATCCTTAATTCACCAGACACCTATCCAAAATGAAGAAGAATTAAGTAATATAATAATCAACTCTTGTAGAACGATTCAAAATACTCCAGGAATTTTCCAAAGAGTGCGCGAATCAATGAGAAGAAGCTTGCATGCGTGCATATAGGCATGAGGTGGACATTTCGAACATTTATTATGACTCTGATTCATATCTAGTGTTCCGTTGTTTATTTTTGTTTAAAAATGAGCGTTTGGAATGTTTCTATGTTGAATTAAAAAAAAGTTCTCAAACTTGTTTCACTTTTTGACAACACATGCATCAAATAATTCAAATCAAAATATCTCGAAAACGGCTGTTTGTAGCGACTTTTGAAAAACATTACTTTTTCACGTAAAAATTATAGAGGAATCTATTTTTATCCTAGAAAACGTGATACATACATGCATGACAAAGTTGTGACTCTCCAAAAGAGACAAAGACCTGTAAGCGGAGCCCTCTACAATTGAAGGCCAAACTAAGATCAAATTTGAATTTCTCATATTAAAAAATTTCCAAATACCAATTTTTGTCAAAATATCAACATTATTTTAAAATTATTTACGAAAAACCAAAATTAAATAAATTTTCAACACCTTATAAATAACTGAGGAATCGTCCTGTGAAATATCGGGTACCGTCAAACGGGGTTAAGTGAATAAAAAAAATGCGTTTTTTATCGTTTTTTCGTATTGGGACAAGAAATATACAAAAAATAATGTGGGTCCTGGCACCCTTTTCGAATGGCTCAAGAAAAAAAAAATAAGGAAAAGCCTCAATTTTTTTTTTGAAAATCTGATTCACTTTACCCCCAATACTTTGGGGGTAAAGGCATTAAAAACGTGTGAAAACCCATTTTGAAATACTCAAAGGTGAAGTGAATCGAAAAAAATTAAAAAAAAAAAATCGAGGCTAAAACTTGAAAAAAAAATACGAAAAAATTAACAAAATCTTCATTCTGCATCACAATACATCACAGTAAGGTAAGAAATGAACTTAAACATTATCCTTCATCACAGTAACATCACCATATAAAAAAAATAAAAAATTTATCTTTCACAAAAAAATATGGCATTCTTAAATAATGAAAACTTCAAGAAATAACAATTATTCTAACTTTCTCAATTCATCGTTGTCGATGTTAGAAGCAAACTTTTCCTTTTTCACTGATATTTGGTGAAGTTTTCTAATTATTTGATCACGGTAATTAAACAAACGTCTTCAATTTCCGGATAAACAAAATAGCCTTTCTGAAAAATTCCTTTTTTTTTCTCATGGCATTTATTGTAAGTTGATCACCACAATTATTTTCTATTTTGCCAACGAATAGTCTATCTCGCTTCTCAGTGGTGAACTTTACTATGACAAATTCGCCAACGGCTGGTTCTATGGAAGGCTGTATCATCATGTCATTGTTGGTAGCTTTTGATGTTGAAGGCTGGGGGGTAAAATCTTCCAAGTCATCTTCAATATTTTCCGGATCGCTTAAGGCAAATTCTTCATTTTGCTCTTCGTTTTTCTTTTTATTTATTTTTTTTGGACGGTCTTTTTTTTGGTGTTGGGGGATCTATTGATGTAGATAATAAATCTTCGCTTGAGACACTCCTTTCCGCTTGGATATTAATTTTTTTACCTCTTTTTATCGATTGATCAGGTGTAGTTATCAAATTTTCTAGGTGATTTACAATTGTTTGAGTCCATGCACGGTTATCATTTTCTATAGTGTCTCTCTCAACATTCCTTGGAATTTTATGTTAAACTCTGTTGGGATTAAAGGGCACAATTCCACATGCACTGAAACCTGCAATTGAATTTTCTTTAGATCTCAAGCCAATCTTTTCAATAGCCTCTTCAAGCAGCTTTGGGAACATAGTTTTTGGAACCACTCCCCGGTGCTTTAGTTTCCACTTTTCTAAGACTGTTCTCCAAGAAGCTTTTAAAGGCCTGAAGTAAGCAACATCAAGCGGTTGGAGCAGATGTGTTTAGTTCGGGGGCAGAAGGACAAATTTAATGGAATTATTCTACATTTTTCAATAACATTTATAGTGATGTGACTATTTAAATTATCCCCTATTACAACTTTTTGACCAGATAATTTTTTGAAATAAGGAATAAAAATAGTGTTGAACCAGTCTCAAACAATTCTGAGTCAAACCATCCGCTCATGCTTCTGTTGTATCTAGCTCCCTCAATTCCCCCCTCTGTCCAGCCTTCATAGGAGTGTTTTGCCTCATAAACTACGTAGGGGGGTAGTAATGTGCCATGTGCAGTCATTGCAAACATCACAGTCGTGCTGGTTTTTGTGGCGTCAATTAACCGATGTGCATGTTTTGCACCTCTTCTAGTTATAACTTCAGCTGACCCAGGGTCATCTACAAAATTCGTCTCATCGTAGTTAATAATATTTTGTGCCGGAATATCTGCTAATTTGATCCGTAACTGTTCGAAGTATTCTTCGGAAACTTCATAACTTAATGCTCCTCTAGCACGTTTTGTGTTTTCAGCCAATTTCACAGTGAGGTCTCTATGTCTGTTCAAAAAACTCTTAAACCAATCCATTCCGGGCATATTGTCTTTAAATCTTGTTTCTCCCGTTCCAAGTTTATTAAGGTATTGCTGTACTATTGTCCTGATGTCTGTACTTTTTGAAGGAAATCCCCACTCGGCACAAATTTGGAGTGTTTCCTTCAGTCTAAGTTCCTGTGCGTCACTGAGTGCAGGTTGCCGACCATACTTCAAAGGGTGATGTTTGTACTGGAGAATAAGGTACACTATACTGTTCTGAAGCTTGTCTAATGGTCAAAGCACCTCGTTTAACCGCTGCTACTGCTTTGCAAACAAATTCTTTGTTATAATTGCATTTTCCTTGTGGGCCCAACTTTTTTTCATATATTCCCGGCATGCTAAAAATAAATCAAATTATTAGAAATTGAAAATTAATTCATAGTATACCAAAATGTAACATAAAAAATACCCAATCACAAAATATTACCCACTTTCATAGAAATTAGAATGATTCATTTTACCCATTATGGTGACCACTTCAAAGTAAAAAATGCTGAAATTTAACTGAAAACATTTAGACAAAAATTTTATCAAATGTATGTAATAACTATTAAACACATTTGGAGCATGTAAGTTAATGAAATTATACAGTTAGTGCCCCCACAATCAATCGTTCAAACGGTTTCGTAAAAATAGCAAAATCTGTTAAAGCTTAAAGTGTGTTCGTGATACTCACGTGTTTCTTTAAGCGCTGCGAAACACCCTCCTTCACTTACTTAGACGTACTGGCGAGACGACCGGGACGCGAAAACGTTTTAATCTTGCAGCTGGAGCAAACAGCGCCCCTCTTTTGTACGGAAACACCCGACTGATTCATTTTACCCACTATGGTTCACTTAACCCCGTTTGACGGTACTTATTACATAACACCCTGTATATTTCATCCAGTTATTCAAAGCGCTTTCGACTGTCATCATCTTCAGTGCTTCCTGACAGTGAATACCCGGGTTGAATAGAGTAAAATAATTTATGAATTAATAAAGTAGGTTGAGATTTTATTTTTATTTTGTTAAGTCAGGCGTGGGAAGTAATACAGTAGATGAAGATATTTTTGATTTGAGAAAACTGATAATGGCTTAGAATCAAACGAATCACATGTTGGAATTCAAAGACTGAGTTGGTGCGTCTAAATATATCAATGATATAAATTTGATTTTGATGAAGTCTCAGCTGTCAATAAGAGAATAAGAGGAAGAGGTGATACCAACATAGGTGAAAGTAAGAACAAAATTGACAGTTCAGTCAAATTAGATTTTAATGAAAGGAGGATGAGCCTTTTTCGAATTTAATTTAAGTTGTTAATCTCTTTATGAAGGGGAAATAATCTATGTCCAAGTTTACCGAATTTCAAACAATTATTCTAAAGTTCCTTAGAAATTTCCAGTTTTTCAAACAAATCCAATCTCAAATAATTTTTTTTGTCTATGATATGTAAAATGTTGTGTGAGTTTCTATTGGAGCTGAAGTTTTGGTTGTTAAATATCAATCCAAATGTTGATTTGTCAGGTTTTTGCAAATGTTCATTGGTGGAGTTATTGGTGGTCTACAAGTACGACCGATATATGAGGCTGGCTTTTTTAATTTATTAGTTTTATGGAATTAACCAAAGGGTTGTTCGAATTGTTCATATTGTTTCGGAAGGAAGGTAAAGCGAAATATTAACTTAGAGATGGACTGTCAAAGGTACTGGAATCAAAGGCTAATTTTATGTCCATACGAGACCTGAAACCTGTCATTTTGTACGCCTCAGCCGCCTGGGGCCAAACCTGCAAGACTAGCATTCGCGTCCTGGAACGGGCGCAAATGAAAGTCCTGCGTATGATAACGACCGCTCCGTGGTATGTGCGGAACGATCGGATCCTCGAAGACTTGAACCTGCCTTCCATCAGGAGTATTATCAGAGACCGCAACCGGAAAGTTTTCGATTGCGCAATAACCCATGAGAACCTCCTCGTGAGGGAAGCCACTGATTATAACATAGACGACCCCTCACGCTTTTAACGTCCCAGGCACTCTATAGAGTGATGGGCTACTTGCCAATCCATACTGGGTAGTGAAAGCTGCACCCTCTATAGACATTAACATTTTTCCAAATTCAGATTCAAACTTCTCTTCTCGGCCATCTTTGAGAACCATCATCATGGAAAGTGCTAGAGACCGGTCTCTTGTCCTTATCCAGTCAAAATTCTAAATTCGTGAATGGCTGTTGCCCACTTATTTGATGTCCAAAGAGTAAGAGCCTTCGGGTTACACTTGACTTTAGTAACAGTGATAGGAGATCATGGACGAGACCTGAATTTGGGAATTAAGGTATCGATGGTTGGTTACCACTTTTGACCGAATATCTGTTTGACTATGTTGACTTCTTCTATATATTTGGCTGGATTGAAAGACCGTTCTAAAGTCTATTCATATAAATTTAAAGGCAGCCATTTTATGTTTTTCATGGGATGGTTGGAGTTGAATTAAATAACATAATCAGTCTCGGTAGGTTTTCTGTAAATGGTGAACTCTAATTCGTTGCTAATTTTGGTGATCGTTAAATCTGAAAAAAATATTTGTCATCCATTTATTTCGATTTATTTCGATTTCAAGGGTACATTTTATTCTAGGGTGAATGTTGTTTGGTGAGTTCAGAATTTGTTTGTGATGTTGCCTTCAATGAATCCAAACAAAATCCAAATCATTTCACAATGTTTTTAATTTTATTGATAATGATGATTTTCTAGTGCTCCATGAAACATCAGCTATAAGGGTGAGAGGGGATTACCAATGCTAAACCTTCGGGTTGGCATGAACAAATTTTGAGAAGTGCAAAAATTCAATAACGTTAAAATATCTGTTTTAGTTGATTCTGGAATTGACTGTGTGGAAGACCAATAACCGAAAAATTCATGTCTTGTATAGATAGAAAACTAGCCTTTAATTCACGCCCCTTGACAGTCCATCTCCAAGTAAATATTCCGCTTTAACTTTCTTCCGAAACAATATTTGCAACGATATTTCCAATTTCATACGAGAATTGCTTCCTGACATAAAAAATGTATTCAAATCGTTTAAACAACTCATTGGTTGATTCCAAAGATAAAATTAATAAATTGAAAAGAAGTGGTGTTTATAAGCTGACTGCTCTGATT
Source organism: Gonioctena quinquepunctata (assembly GCA_018342105.1). NCBI lineage: Eukaryota > Metazoa > Arthropoda > Insecta > Coleoptera > Chrysomelidae > Gonioctena > Gonioctena quinquepunctata. Next base: position 7,108 of record JAFIRS010002465.1, on the reverse strand, counting down.
GCCTGTTTTGGTCGAACTTGTAGACCACTGAAAACTGTAGACATGAAAACCGTATCATTTGGATTCCATTTGAGATTCAACAACCATAACATAGACAAAAAGAATTATTCACATTGGATTTGTTTGAAGAACTGGAAATTTCTAAAGAACTTTCCAATATTGATAATTGTTTGAACACTCGAGTAAACTTAATAGAGATTTCTTTTCCCTCCATGAAAGAATTAACAACAAAAATTCTATTCGAAAAATGTTTTTTCATCCTTCTTTCATTAAAATCGAATTTCACCGAAATGTCAATTCCGTTCTCATTTTCACATATGTTGGTATTACTTCGTTCTCTTATTGACAGCTGACACTTCATGAAAATCAAACTAATGATCATTGATCCACTTTGGATTACATGTGACTTGTTAGATTCTAAGCCATTATTAGTATTCCTAAACCAAAAATGTATTCATCTATTATATTACTTCCTGCACCTGACTTGTGAGTACTGAACAACAGTTTGACAGACACCAGATGTTTATCAAAATAAGAATTTAGAGGAATTGAAATTTCCACTTCACTGTTTACCGTATTTTATTTCATCTCAATTTGAATCTACATTTTATGACAATAAATATATTTCAACAATATGTATCATTTTTTCAATATATTCATGTTTAACATCTATCAACATGTTGCAAGTGAAATCATAATCAAAATCATTATGATAACACTATGATTGAAAGAAGCATATATAACAAAATATGTTTCCGACAAATTCAACACTGCCATCCCCATCTGTACTTGGCCATAATATTTGTGCTTTTTTCTTAGTTGATATTGCCCATTTTCTTCGATTACATATTTTCCACTATTGATGACTTCAAGAATTGTCTTAGTGTTACCTAAAATAAAAAAAAATACATGGATTATTAAATTAAAGTATCGATGTGTTCTGAACGAATTACAATTTTTTGCTTGAAATGTAATTATTTTCATTCCCACCATGCCCCCCTTAAGGTTGAGCGCCCATGGATAGTAAATCCCCTTCGTCTTATGTGTGAACAAGATTTACTATCCACTTCCATCCTCCCCCGCTCCTCCTTGGAGCGGTCCTCAACTCGCAAATGGCACGTTTGCGAAATTGAAATCGTACCTCCTGTGGTATGAAGTCAGCCTCTGAGTGCTTTAAACCCCTTATTATCTGATTTTTGTATGTTTACCTGACTTGTGCTGTGTGTGCATGGTGGTGATGTACCTGATGGGTGTGTAAGTGTATGGTGTGATGTGGGTGTGTTGATCTTACGTGTTTTGTGTTGAGTTGTTACTCACCTGACGCGCCGGAGTGCTACTCTCGGTGGTGGACGGTCGTTTTGGTAGACTGGCCGCAAATACTTTTCCCTTTCTCTAAACCTAGGATCATCTAGGTTTAGGTTCGCGTGGATGTCTTGAATCACCGGGTTCGTGTGGGTATCCGTCTTCAGGAACGTCGCGGTGGCGTGGTTCCGAAGATGGTCGTCAATGAAGTTCGGATTGACATTCAGGTCCCTGTAGATAAATCTATTCGGGACGTATCTGGGAGCATTCACTGCCATTCTCAAGCTCACGTTCAAGAATAGCTGGATCCTGGTTCTGTATGTTTGTGCGCATTGACCCCATGCGGCGGATGCATACAGGATGATGGGGAGGAGGATGGTCCTGATAAGGAGCAGTTTCAACTGGAGGTTCATGTTGCTACTGCGTCCTATGAGAGGGTAGAGGTTCTTTCGGGCTGCTTTCGCTAGTCCGAGCCTCCGGTCTACGTGTTGCCTGAATGTCAATCTTTTGTCCAAGGTGACTCCAAGGTATTTGGCCTCGTTTGCCCATGGGATTCGTTGGTCATTCATGATGACATGTCCTGACGGTGTTGTTCGCCTTCTGGTGAAAAGTATTGCTTGGCTCTTTTCCGCGTTAATCTCGATCTTCCATAGGTTGAACTAGTCCTCAAGCTTGTCTGCTTGTTCTTGCAGGTATCGGGTTACTTGCGTTGCGTTCACCGATCTGGCCACTAGTGCTGTATCGTCCGCGTACAGCGCTAGCTTGTTGAAGTTGTCAGCAGGCTTTGGGATGTCCGCCGTGTAGATGGAGAACAGGTGTGGAGATAAGACTGCGCCTTGCGGTACTCCTGCTTCTAGGGTCCTTACTGCTGAGAGGACGCTGCCAACTTTACATTGGCACCGCCGTCCTCGCAGGAAGGAGTCTATCAGCTTCACTATGGGAGTGGGGTATCCGAGGTCTGTCATTTTGGTGATTGAGCCATCGTGCCAGACCCTGTCAAAGGCCTTGGATACGTCTAGGAATAAGGCTCCTGTGTGGTGTCCCCTGCCCAGGTTGAAGCCTGTTACGGCAAAGTCCACTATCCTCAGGACCTGCATTTCCGTAGAGTGTCCTTGTCGGAAGCCAAACTGCTCGTCCGGTAGGACGTTGAGTTCTTCCGTGAGTGGTTCCAATCGTTTCTGGATGACTCGTTCTGCCACCTTGCTCATCGAGGGTGTGAGGCTGATGGGTCGGTGGTTTTGCGGTATCACATGGTTCTTGTTGGGTTTGGGGATCATGATGACCGTGGCTTCTTTCCATGGTCGTGGAAAGTGTCTGAGCCTGAGCACTGCATTGACGATGTTGGTCAAGGCAGCAATTCCTCTTCTCGGTAGAGCCTTTAAGGCTCTATTCGAAATTTGGTCTGGTCCGGGTGCCTTGCGGGTAGCAAGGTTTCGGATGATGTCCTTGATTTCTTCTGGCGAAGTTGGTTCAAGGACGTGCTCGGCATCATTGATCCGTCTTACTCTCCTGACAGTCTGACTGGCTCGGGTTTCCATGTCTTCCACCTCGTCGGTTGGGTTGACCTGGTTGTCTCTACACTGGCGTTCGAAAGCGTCCGCAAATGCTTCAGCCTTTTCGTTGTCAGTGTAGACCAGGCCCCCCTCTCCGTGGAGTGGCGGGCACGGTTTCCTTCTGCCTTGTCGAAGTACTTTCTGCATTCTCCATACAGAGTTGTCTTCTGTGCTCATTTCTGTCATCCTGTTTGTCCATTGCTGTGTTTGGTGAGCTTTGAGTTCCAGCCGCAGTTGCCTGCCTGCCTGGTTCATTCTCCTCTTATCTTCGCGAGCCAGTGTTCTCTGGTATCTCTTTTTCAAGCGGCGCCTGCTCCTAACTAGCTCCCTAACCTCTGGGGTTAGTGCTAGTTGGAAGTTGAACCTGGTTGCTTGGGTGGTCTTGGAGCTGCGTTCTATGGCTTCCTGGATCGTTTGTTGCAACTGTATTGTTGCTCTTTCGAGGTCTGTCTTTGTATGTATTTGTGGGATGTTTCCTATGGAGTCGTGTATGATTCTTTGGAATCGGTTCCAGTCGGTCGTCTTCCTGGTAGCTGGTTCCTCAGGTTCCGCGTCTCCCTCTCCTATTGTTAGTAGGATTGGGTTGTGGTCTGAGGAGCCCTCGTCTAAAACTTCCATCTCGGTGTTGGCTGGGATGGACTGCACGAGTGCTATGTCGAGGATGTCTGGTGTTTGGTTTGCTAGTCCGTGGTAGGTGGGTTCGAAGGGGGCTACTACTTCGATGTCGTTGTAGTCGGCCAGTAGGTTCTCCAGATTTCGGCCTCGTGGATTGTTGTTTCTGCAGTGCCATGTCTGTGACTTCGCGTTGAAGTCTCCGATGGCTACAGTTGGGTGATGGTCTGGAAATAGTTCTGCTAGGTCTTCTCTTTGTATGTTTCCCCCTGGCGGGATATACGTTGAAATGATTCTTAGCATTCCCATGCGTCTGACTTTCACTTTACTGCGACTGCTTCGCCTCGAGATAGTTCTGGTTTCTCAGCCTCGTGTTGTTCGAGGTCAGTTCTTACTAGAATGGCTGCGCCTCCGCGGGTGCGACAACCGGGTCTGTCTCTCCGGTAGCAGGTGAATCCTGGAAGATGGAAGTTCTTCTGGGGTTTCAGTCCTGTTTCCTGGATGGCGATGACGTCCACTTGTGTTCTGGATATCAATTCGAGCAGCTCATACTTGCGTGTGAGTGCGCTGTTGATGTTCCAGGAGCAGATTTTGAGCGTTTCCGGAGGTTGTCTTAACATTTAAGATTTCCTGGGGCCTGACTCTGTTTGAAGAGCTTTGGCGCCTCGGGTGTGCCAACAGTTGCTGGTTCACTGTTGCGGTTGGCGTTGATGTTATCTTCGTTGGACCCCATTTTGGTGGTGCCTGTGGTGTTTGAGGTTGAGGCACAGCGTTCCTGGGGCCCTGCCTCCTTCGTGGTGGTTGGTATGTTGTTTGTCGTGGTTGGTGTGTTTGCTGAGGCATGGGTCTACTCGCTGGTTTGGGTTTGGGGAATTTGGGGCATCCTCTAAAGCTGGCCGTATGTGGCCCCCCACAGTTGGCGCAGGTAGCTGGCTGCTCCTTGGTTTTCAAACAGGTCCGGGACTCGTGCTGTTCCCCGCATTTCACGCACCTGGGGGTGGAATGGCAGCACCTTTGTGCATGTCCAAACCATTGACACTTGTGGCACTGGGAGACATATCCTCCAGTCGTCTGTCGTTGGGGTTCTACTTTCACCTTAAGCATGACACAAATGTCAAGCTTGAAGATGTGGTTTTCTTCCCGTGGTACTTTCACCAAAAATAGCGAAAGTGCCTTTTTGGTGCGCCTAGATGTCATTCTATGACATTCCAGGACGGTGAAGCCTGAGTCCTGGACGCTTTCCCTCACTTCCTCCGGCTTTGTATTCTCCGGAATCCCCCGGATCACTGCGAGGAGTGGTATCTCTGACTTGAGGGAGTACGTGTAGAAGCTGTAGCCACCAGCTTCCAAGAACGTCGTGGTTGCCCTCCACGTTGCCTCGTTTTCCGTGTGGATGGTTATCCCATCGGACGTTAACCTGGCCTTTAGGAAGTTGATCTTCCTTCGGGCCATTTCGGCGGAGACGGTCTGCCACTTGTCCTTATTTCTAAGGACAATTGGAGGTGGTTTCTTTGGGTCGCTTCCTGGGGGAAGAGGGCCCTCGAAGATGGTTTGGCCTCCGTGGGGTACGACGGGAACCGTTTTGGCGACGGGGGCCGATTTGGTTCCGGCTTTTGGGGTCTCAAGTTTGGACTCTCTTTTCCTTTTTGACGTGACAACGGTGAACTCTGCGTCGTCGTTGCTGGGGTTCTCGTTGGGGGATGTCAGGGATCTTTTCTTGGAGACGTTGTCCTCCGTCTCCATGATTTCAACTGCTTCCGGAGGTGTTGCGTCCTGGACTGGCTTCTCAGCCACCTGGACTGGCTTTCCAGCCTCCTTATTGCCGAGGGCGGCGATGGCCTGAGCTGCTCCCTTCTGGGAGGCAGCCGCTGCAGCATTTTCATAGGTGCTGAGTTTTTTCTTCAGTTCCGCGTTCTCCTTGCGGATATCGTCCAGCTGCTTTCTCAGCTGGGTTAACACCACGTAGATGTCTTCCATCCTGATGTTCTTCATCTTCTTCGTCTTCCTTGATGCGACAGAGCTTCTGCTACTCTCGTCGGTTGAGACGGCAGATTCTTCATCTGAGGATGACATGTTGTTTTTTTTTAGTGCATAGGTGTCACTAATCCTTTCGGTTCCACTTCTTTAGATTTGCACGGCCACCAACGATCTAATGATCTGGACGGCTATACTCTTCAAAGTCGGGTCGAATTCCGAATTTTTGCCTTAATAAAAGCAGTTTCTCGAATTTCTCACTTGCCTTGATAAAAGCAGTTTCTCGAATTCCTTACTTGCCTTGATAAAAGCACATGTTGCTCGTTCGGATCTCACACTGCGACTACCACTTTTTACACCTGTCATTTTCATTCCCAGTTAGGTAGATCATTTATATATCACAAATATTTTGTATCTTCAAATATACACTTTATTTCAACGAATAAAGGGTCTGATTTTCAGAAAATATTCCATCGGGTGAATATCCCAACCAATTGTAGGCCAACGGAATCACTAACCCACATTCTACAATAGTCATTTTGGATATCTTGATAAAAATATCTCGTGCCATACTCTCATACTTCAAGCCATGTTTCGCATACTTATTATTGACTTCAATAGGGTTGAAATATTTTATTCACTTAGTTCTCCAATCATCCTTCGAGTACGTATATATTTCACAGCAGAGACTTCCAGTAAAACGATATTTTCTTTTTTTACCCCAATCGACTGAATGTTATGGAATATGTATGGCTTTCTCTTTGTCATCATTACACAATATATCACACAATATACGATTATGATAAACACACACAATATACGATTATGATAAAAATATTGTCCACGATGCGCGTGCGCCAAAGTTTCATGTCAGCTGTCAAGAACGAATACAGAATATATGTTCCATGGTTACTGTCTTTTGTCTTTGAATTGTTTATAACCGTCTTTTTTCTGGAAAATAACAAGTGTTTCAACCTGAAAAAAATGTCCCAAGAAGAGCATACACTAATTGATCCTCCATAAATTGACCCATTTATGGGACAAAGGTCACAGGAGTTACAAAGAAAAATAGCCTGGAAAACTATTTCTGACATAATGGGTATTGATGGCGAGTAGAACATTTCTATATAGGAACATCTTGATTACCCATAATTCGTCCAATTTCAGTTGCGGATTGCGAACAGTTGTGGGTGTCAATACGCACAAGGTATGTGAGAGAACGACGGCTCATAAAAAATATTCCTTCTGGTTCTGGAGCCTATACCTGCAAATGGCCCTCATTCCAACACTGCGGATTTTTGGATACCGTAATTAAAACAAGAAGGTAGATATATTTTTCATCATTCCCCTTGAATGTAAATAATCGATTGTACTTGCATGAATATTTCCATTCAATTTGCAGAACATTGAGTAACATAATAAACAATAGCCCTGGGGCTTCAATAGAATTACGGCAGGATGCTATTTTGAGGGACGATGGTTCTCTTGAAATAGAATCTGAAAGTATCCAGGAAGGAACAGAAGTGGACGAGTCTTGCGATGAGGTCGAGTTCAGGGAAGAGGAGAATGGGGAAAATGAACCACCCATATCATCAAGGGTAGATTAGATAAAAAAAAAACAATTATCCGAAAAAGAAAAAAAAACAAAAAACGATTAGGAAAATGTA
>JAFIRS010002464.1:0-212195 GCA_018342105.1 Gonioctena quinquepunctata | reverse complement strand
AATAAATATCGAATATAAAATACGTATATTTATTGGTTGAGGCGGGGAAGCCTTTGACAATCACGACGGCAGCTTAGGCTGTACATGGGGATCTGCTACGATGGTTCGCTTCTGAAGTTCATAACAAGTCACAAATAGTAACCGTGAACGGATATAAATCACCACCCATTGTTGTAACGTCAGTTGAAACACAAGGTTTCCACCTGGAATATTTTTTTTAATATTTATAAATGACTTAACAATTGTGTCGAATTTTCTTAAATTCTGATATATGCCGATGACCTAAAAATATTTGCGAAAAATTTATACTTATATCAATCGGATCTCCTCCATTCTTCTCACTATTGTTGTTCTAATAGGCTATTGAACAATTTGAATGAATATTCGACAATCTCTATTCCGAAACATCTGAGTCTGTTCGAATTTGATTACAATTTTCAAGTTGAAATCTTAGGAAGGATTGGTCATACTAAGAATCTTAATGTGATATTCGATAATAAATTGAGCTTCAATTTGCATTGTGAATACATTATCAATAAATTTATTGGTGAGAAAAAACTTCCACTCACAAAAGTCAATAAAATCCATTTACTTCACATATGTAGACAGAAAGTTAGTTTTTCAAAATTCATTTGGAATCCACGTTATGACCTCCACCAAATGAGACTTGAAAGAAACCAAAATAGATTCATCGGATTTTTGAACTGGATATTGAATGAAGTTCATATCGTGACATAAATTCAGCAAAAATAACATTCGGCATTCTCTCATTAGAAAAACGAAGGATTATTGAAAATTCAGGGTTCATGTTCAAAATTCTCTCAACAATGAATTGGATGCACCTGTTCACCTGTACTCAGTTTCAATACATGTACCTCCTAGAAATACCAGAAATAGAATTTTTGTTGGTTACCCCATAGAAATATCAATTTGGGTCGAAATGCCCCCATTCCTCGGTTCAGTGATATCTTTTAGAAATATTGGTTAGGCTTATGTTTACCACAAAAACTTCCCGGATATATTCATTAAGGGGTAGACTGTCTCCATTATTTGTTGTTCAAATTATTTCGCATATGCTCCTCCATGTCTTCCTATCTCTGATTTTCTCTTGCCAGTCCGCTTCTAAATCTCGAATCCAACTGGATCTTGGTCTGCTCCTTCCAGGTAGAATAGTTGCCGATCATGGTCTTCAGAATCCAAAGAAAACCATATGCAAAAAATCAGCTGTGTGGGGTTATTTTGGAATAAAACATAAATAAAACATTTTTAGGACTGAACGAAGTCAATTTAATCAGTCAATTCCCCAGTCAATTTACCGGTCAATTAACCCAGTGAAATATTCGACCCCAGTCAATTGAGCGGTCCTGCACCAACGCGGGTCGTACTAGTCAAAGCCCGAGTGGGCGGCTGTCTCGGATGGTAACGCCCAGGAGAAAAATTAAACTTTTGTAGCGCCAGACTGGGAAACAATGGGAAGTGCCAACTGTAGACTTTATCTGAGTCTTTTGTTGTATTGCTCGCCGCCGAATTTAGTTCTAATCGATCGGATAGATTTTGAATAATTTAATGATAACGTTTTGAACTTCGCCATTTTTTTATTTTTGACAAATGTCAGTTGTAGGAATATTTTCGACTGTTCTGGAAACAGTTTTCCACGAGCTCTCAAATGACATATTGCAAGTCAAGTTCCGTGCGATAGAGTTTCTGTCATGTATTTAATAGTGACACTTCCTTTTGATAGATGACAGTCAGAAACTGATGGTCGCATTCGAAGCAGAAACTGTATCATCATACCAAATTTCAGCTTGATTGGTCAAGCGATTCGGCACAGACACACATACACAGACAGACAGATTTCACTCTGGAAATGGTCTCAATCGTCTTGGGGGGGCACAAAACGGAAATTTCCGTCAATATCTCGATTTTTTTTCTCCGCAAGATTACATAAGTTGCAAATTACAAATCGCTGTACTTTTCTTCTGTTCACCCTAAGTGCTCCTTTCATTTGTGGTTCACTCGTTCGTGTCAATCAGATACTATTTGAGATATCCTTTCGCCGACACACAGAACATTATTGTATTTTGAAATTTCTCCATTCCAGAGTAAAATGTTAGATATTATTTTTCTATGTGATAATGAGATCTAATCCCAAGTGAGTACTGTCTTTATCCTTGTGTGCTGGTCATATCTTTTATTTTGGTCCATAGAAATATTGGGAAGTACTTGAGGAAATTAAGATACATCACCAATGTTTGATTGAAAAATTTTAGGTATATACAGGAATATAATTTCTTTTTTTGTTTCAAATGATTTTTTTCTTCTGAAAGAATAAATCAATTCTTCCCGACTGGCGGCGCCAGGTTTTTTCTTGGTTCGCTAGTTCATCATTCCACCATATTGTGAATTATAGACCTGCCTCTCGTTCTCCACATATTTCCTAGCCATCTAATTCTTTGTATTTTGCTTCTCCCTCCAATTCCTCTATCAGCATTGCTCTATCAGTTCTGCGTCTGTATCCGTCATTTTCTTGTTTATAGGTCCGAACATTATTCTTGATATTTTCCTTCCTTCTACTCTCAGCTCTTTCTTTAGTTTTTTTGGCCATTGCTATCGTCTCCTTCGAAACATCATTGTTGGTTGTATTGTTGTTGAGTTAACCCTTATTTTTATATTTTTTTCTGAGTATTTTGCTCGTAAACACTCGAATATTTGCTTGGTATACCCTGATCTTCGGCGTTTTCCCATAATTGTTTCTCTGTTTTTGTATGATATACAGGGTGATTCAAAAGTACTTCGACAAATTCCAGGAGGTGATTCCCCACGATATTCTAAAATGAATTGTCCGGATAAATATATGTCCGGAAACGCTTCGTTTCCAAGATACAGGGTGTGGAAATTTTATTTTTATTTTAGTTTTTTCAAATAACTTTCGAAATACTGACCTTAATTAAACGAAAATTGAGAGGTTTTTTGAGGTGTCAAATTCGAACCTGATGTTATTGTTGCTCGTAACGTCTTTTTTTGAAGATTCATAACTTTTTTGAGCGTACTTCTAGCACATTTTTCAGTGAAAAAATCAATTCCTCTATCATGTCTTCGTAAAAAAGCTGACCTTGTTACAAGTCACTCTAAGCAACCGTTTTCTAGATCATTATTTTGCATTTTTCACAAGAATGCTTAGAAAATGAATTTGACGTTTAAGTGAGTAGTTTTGGTGATTACATATTATGTGACAGTTAAACGTTTTGTTGTTTTGTTGAAGTTTCTGTATGTTTTAAAACACTAATTTTGGAAAAATGGTTTATTCAAACAATCATGCTTATTTAGCCGATATGCATTTCGTTTATGGCCTTGCGGATGGTAATGCGCGCGAAGCAAGACGTATTTACCAGGAGCGATTTCCTAATCGAGTACTGCCTTCAGCTCCAACATTTACCAGTCTCCACCGTCGTTTGGTAGAAACAGGTAGCTTTAAGAGGGTAGCTGATATTATTGGAAGACCACGAGCAGTCCGAACCCCAGAATTGAAAGAAGCTGTTTTGAACGCTTTCGAGGAGAATCCAGAAACAAGTACAAGAATAATCTCAATTCTACTCAGTCAACAGTTTGGAGAATTATCCACGATCAACAATTTCATCCATACCATATTCAAAGGGCACAAGCTCTTCTGCTGCGGGACATTACCCAACACATTACTATGTGTCAGTGGTTTTTGAGAAAATTGGCTGGAAATACTCAATTTTTAAGATATGTACTCTTCACCGACGAGGCAAACTTCTCCTGAAATGCTATCATAAACTTTCATAACAACCATGTTTGGGCTCTGGAAAATCCGCACACAGTTAGTGAAAGACATTATCAGTTTAAATTTTCTGTAAATGTATGGGCGGCAACAATTGATAATTACTTGATGGGTCCTTTCTTTCTTCCGTTCCGACTGAATGGCATAACTTACACAGACTTTTTAGAAAATGAATTGCCGGGACTACTGTACCTACCATTAGAAATTCGTATCCGCATGTGGTTTATGCATGATGGGGCTCCGGCCCATTTTGGCGTTGTAGCCAGGGGATTTCTTAACACTGTCTATCCAAATCGATCGGTAGGGGTATAGAAGAACCTAATCAGGCGTGGGCACCAAGGTCCCCAGATCTAAACCCGCTAGATTTTTATTTTTGGGGTCATTTGAAGTAACTAGTTTATAAAATTTCAGTAGCAAACCAGGAAGATCTGAGAAACCAAATAGTAGACGCCTGGGAAACAATAAGAAACACACAAATAATTTTTGAGCGGTTACGAGATTCAATGACTAGAAGGCTGAATGCCTGTATCTCCGCTGAAGATGAACACTTTGAACAATTTATTTGAATACAATTCGGTTTCCTTTATTTGATTTTATTCTACATATTCAAAATTTCTTGAAATAAAATGTTGATATTTCTTGCAAATTTTAATAAAACAAATACAGATTTTGCACCCTTGATACAAAAATAACTATTTCAAACGAGTAAAAATAAATAGAATAGGGGGCGTCTCCTACAAAAAACCAAAACTACTTACTCAAACGTCAAATTCATTTTCCAAGCATTCTTGTGAAAAATGCAAAATAATGGTAATAACTATCAAATGATCAACTTGAAATTTTCAAGTCCAAATATCTAGAAAACGGTTGCTTATAGCGACTTGTAGGAGGGGTAGCTTTTTTACGTAGATATGATAGAGGAATTGATTTTTTACAGAAAAATGTGCTAGATGTGCGCTTAAAAAAGTAATTGAATCTTGAAAAAAAAAAGACGTAGGTGGCGCGTCCTATGAGTAAGAGCAATAATAATATCAGGTTCGGATTTGGCAGCTCGAAAAACCTCCCAATTCCAATTTTTGTTTAATTAAGGTCAGTAGTAGGAAAGTCATTTGAAGAAACCGAAAATAAAAATGAAACTTTAACTCTATCTTGGAAACGAAGCGTTACCGGACATATATTTATTTGAACAATTCATATTAGAATATTGTGAGGAATCACCTCCTGAATTGATTTGTTGAAAATATAAACAGGATGTTCATAAAATCAGATGTGGAATCATCTGCGACTGAAAGAAATAGTTGTTTTCTGTTAGACATTCACAAAAAATAACTTCTTTCAATCGTGGATTTTTCAATCCACAGAAAAATCCTTCTATCAATATTTGATTGAGAATGTTTCCCTTTTCAACACCTCCTGAAGTTTGTTAAAGTACTTTTGAATCACCATGTATAATTGGTTGTGGTATTTTCTATGGAAAATAAAGTCCTATCATTATTATTATTCTGCATCATTGCTCCCATTGTTTATTATAATCACTCCTAGACATCTACATTCATTTACTTCTTAGAAGGTGGGCGTTCCAAGTTCGATGGTGCTATCTACACCATCTGCCATTCTGTCCATTCTCATAATTTTCGTTTTTTTTGGTTCATTCTCAGTCCCATTTTCTCTCTTCCTGTTTTATTTTCTTCTTGCATGTTCAAACTTGTCTTACGATTTTTGAAAAACAAGTACTATGGTATATTGCTCATTTATCAATTTTCCTGACTACTCATTCCAATCCAATATTGAGCAATGTTTTTAACGTTTATTTTTGTATTCTTCATTGACATCTGTATTAATCTTCTTGATCTGTCCTCTACCCTTTCATTTCTTCTTTATCTTCCCTATTATTACTATTCATCCATTTTAGTCTAGCTTCTACCTTCTTTTTGTGATTTCTTGAAATTTTTCATTGAATCTTTTTCACTACTTCTTTTTTTTCCTAAATTGAATTGCTACATTATTCATATTCCTTCAAATTCTTGGGGTAAGTTATGTGTATCTTTGTTTTCGTGGTTTGATATCTCATTCATGTACGCTGCATATTCTGTTTTTATTTTAAGTTCTTAATTTTTTTAAGTCCCACTGATTGCTTGTTTTCTTCGTTTTTCTCCTCAGTTTTTGTGCCATCGTTGCCAACATAAGAAAATGGTCGGGTCAGAGCATGTTCCTCTGTATGTCCTGGAATCGTTTATGTTTGATATTTAGTAAGTGGTTAAGTCCTTCGGTCTAGTGCCATCCAGGTACTCAATGTGTACTAGGGTGCTGATGTATTGTGCTATATGTATAGTTTGTTCATCTGCTTGCCTTGGATTGTCTACTGATACAATGACGGTGTTTTCTTTTGGTATTTTTTCATATTCTGCTTCAACCGCTCATGAAAGTTTTCCATATCACTTACCTTTATCTGCATATTTATTATATAATGATTCACATAAAAAAATAACAGCGAAAACAATATAACAGATATCACCAGTTTGAATAAGATATGTTATAGTCTCATTTGAATAGCCCACTGATTTCTGAATCATCACAAAAATTATATCTCCCTACACCATCTATCCCATAAACCAATGAACACCATTTCAGAGGAGAAAGCGATCTTAATTTTTTTGTAGCCATGATAAATTCCCGAAGGAGACTGTGGCCAAAGTCGAAACGTTGGACATATAGGCAATTCTTCCATTTATCGTTCAAAATTAATTATTTTGACAATGAAAACTATCCCGTACTTTCCCTGCTTTTTTCTCCTGAATAGTTTATCACATCTTCTGTTTTATTTATTGTTCCATTGCCTTACCAGCAGATATACTGTATCGTCGCCAAATCAATCGCATATCTATTCAATTCTGATGTTATTCCTCCTAATCTTCCAGCTTGTAGCATGAATCTTACATTCTATGTCACAATTCTAGCTTCCCCCTTATTTCTATATATCTTTGCCTTTTTTGTTTCGATACTAGTCCTCCAATTCTCTTCCATTTTTACTAATTTTCTATTTTCAAAAATTTTTATGTTCTTTTTCTCTTGCTTTCTCCATGATTCAAATCCCTTTCCCTAGCAATGTCGTCATCAATTTTCAATGACCACTTTTTTTCTCCTGCCAAGTTTTATCTGTGTTCTTGTTCTAGTTATTTTTTTTATTGTTCCAGTTCGTGATTTGTCTCTGGTAATCTATCAGCTATTGTTCTTCCGTTTTTGTTTTTTGTCACTGATGTATCATTCCCATAATATCCCTCCAAGCTATGCCTAACACATATATTGCCTTCCATCTTCTCTTTCTATTTGTAGTTGTGATATCAGTATTGTTGAATCCCCTCTCTGTTCAAACCTCGGAATATCTTAGAAGAACACTGTTGCACATCCACTATTCAACCGTCTTGATTTTTTCAAGTGTCCTGCGTAAAGTTGAAACGTTTCCAGATGGCGAAGTGGGCAATAAATCATAGGTGAGGCCTGACATATTCGTTTAAGCCCTTTTCACATATTTGAGATAGTCTTGAGGCACGCCCAGATACGCGGGCCCCTGATTGAGCTACGACTTACGTTACGGAGAAATTACTCACACTAGACCAATAAGATGTACTTCCTAACTGAAACAGATGGTTTAACATAGGGGGACTCGAAATTATCCCGGAAATTGTTCATATTGAATGTGTTGATTCTTCTGTTGTGTTGCTTCTTCTGTTGTGTTGCTTCTTCTGTTGTGTTGCTTCTTCTGTTGTGATACAGTTTTAACAAAATTTAAAAAAGGCTCATCGTGAAGTTTTCAAATGAGCAAAGCAGGAAACTTGTGTTAAATGTTTTGGAGTGTTTCTGAAATAAATAAAATAATCAATAGAAAACCTTTTATTAAAATGCACTAAAAAGTAAAACATCATTGCTTTGGATGTGTGACGTGGGTTGTTCCGTGAGTAATAGATCCGAAAGCTTGTCGCGCGAAGTTTTCAGTTCGAATACAAAAGCGGAAAACTTTTTAACCTTCAACTCACTGAATTACCTACGTCACATATACAAAGCAATTATATTTCACATTTTATTTTGTTAAAGCATCGTTATTATAAGGCCGTTTTCCTGTAAGTTATGAGCTATCAAGTTCTTCAATGAGGAGACCATCTGGAGATCATCTCATCACGTATCAATTTTGAATCGAATCGGACCGTAATTACAAAACACGTCCGCCATATTGGAGCCGCCAATTTGAATCCATGAATTTTGACAAAAAGTTCATAGTATCCGACCCCGAAAAACCCCACGTACCAATTTTGAACAAAATCTAACTATCATCACAGATATCGTCGGCCATCTTGGAGCCGCCATTTCGGTTTAAATTTTGACGAAAATTCATAATCCTCGACCCCGAACCCTCACATACCAATTTTGAATCAAATCGGATCATAAACACAAATCTCGTCCGCCATATTGGAGCCGCCATTTCGTTTTTTTCCTAGCATAATGCAATGTCTCCGGAATTATGAACACCTGCCAAATTTGAAAGTATTCGGACGACGAGAAGTTGGTCAAATTGAACTTGTATTCCACATCGGGACAGGTGAAACAAAATAAAAGCTAGTAAAAAGAAACTTCCACTGAAAACATTGATTGTGTAGCTGAGGCATTGAAATTAGTCACCAGGAAATTTCTGGAATACGACACAAAGGCCCACGTAAAGCAACTGTAAGTATTTCTTTACGGTTTTACGTTTTTTTTTTTTTATTAGGTCCTGCAAAGATCCTCCTACATCCGTCACAATAATTACATTCTATTATATACAAAGTGATGAAATCAACTAACCAGAACTCTCCAAAATAATTTATATCATATAACAATGAATAGGTTAAGTAGATAATCATACCATTTAACAGTTAATAGTTGGAGTATGCTAGGTAAGTAGGTATTTTGGAAGTAATCAAAAATTAAGTAGGTAGTAATTAGTAGATTTCAGCCACAAAAAAATAAAAAAATTAAAAAAAATTTGACAAAAAATTAAACCGATGAAAAAATAAACTGAAAAGCAAAAAATTAAATAAACTTTCCTAGTCTTAATGATAATTGAGCTCCTAGACTAATGTAAGTAACTAATTTTGAGTCGGCGCCACACAAACTAGAAATTGAATTAGGTAAAGCGTAAAACGATGGCAGCGATTTGCACAACAGCGTTCTGATTACTTTTTCAAAGTAATATAAAGATCTTCGATAATTGTTTGTTTGGCGCCGAATCAAAATTAGTTACTTACAATAGTTTAGGAGCTCAATTATCATTAAGACTAAGAAGTTTAATTAAATTTTTTGCTTTTCATTTTATTTTTTCATTGGTTTAATTTTTTGTTAAAAAGTTTTTTGCGAATTTATTTGACATATATCGAGAATTACGATGTTTATGGAATGTAAAGAGTGAATCACACTCCAATCGCCGTGATAAAAATAAAGCTAATGAAATTGGTGGAATTGTATAAAACTGTGAATGCAGACGCTTCAATGATCCTGAAAAAAAAACATTTTCCTCGATGCCTTATAAATGTACTTGCAAGTTTCCGGTATAATTTTGCGCCAAGAGCTCGAGGTGAGATTATTGCTTGAGAATTTCAAATCATCTGAACTTGGTCCGGTTGCCAGATATCGCTCTCCTGGACTGATGGCTTTCCTCATAATAATATTTTTAATTTTTGAAATATGAGGTTCAATCAAATCCAGAAGTTTATTGAAACATCTTCCATCCATTCTCAAGTAATTTCTCAGGTCATCCTCGACACTCCCTCCTATTTTTTGGATCAAATGAATATGGAACAATTCATCTCATTACAAGAGCTAATCTTTCACCCAAAACCTTTTCTGCTTTGTGGACATTGATTCTTGCAATAGTAGAACCAGAAATACAACAATTTTTTCCTTCTTGTATCTGTCACTGAATATTTTCGCCACTCTCTCACCGCGTTGATGACTGAAAACTGATGGACAACTGTGCGTGCATGTTGAAATCTTTTCCAGGACTGACAGTTCCAGACTTGACGATCTGATCGTTCACATTAACTAAATCAGGTATGGGGCGCAACAGTCCAGATTGTCGGTTCGGATCGTACAGTCCGATTGTACGTGAATGGGTACCTCTAGTGTAATGTGGGCTGGTCCGACAGCTCATTTTTATTACCATAAGCGGATAGATTTGAAATGAAATAAATATATACATTCCATCTCACCAATGATTTATTGCCTACTTTGCCATCCGAAAACACCTGCACTATGTCATCGATGAAAATTTTGATATAACTCTTGGTCATAAAACGCTTGCACAAAAAATCCTAGAATAACATGTCTAGAATTTATTATACAGAGTGAGCCATTGAAAACGAAGCAGCGGCTCTGTAGGCCGGCAGAACCAAATTATCTAAAAATGCTCAGACACATCAACTACATTTTCGAGGGGGACATCGTTCGCGATGCAATTCACCCGAAATACATTCCATCCCTCGGAGCTGTGACCGCCACCCCTGAATTTTTAAAAAGTAACATATGGCAAGTGATACCTCATTTGGAAGGTATTTTCCTTCTCAATATCAAACAACAAAAATAAATTAATTCTATCGATTCGTTTTTTTTAATCCACCCAATCAATAAAAATGACATCTAACAATGCAACTGGTTGAAGATAATTATCATTGTCAGGGAATTGAATGATCCAACTGTTCACCAACAAATAACATGCAATTTCGTTTCAAAATTTCATTTCATCCTCATTTACTTGATCGAATAAAATTCATGTTCTTATGAATCGATAAAAAGAGATTTTTTTGAATTCAACTCGAATGCGAGTACAACAAAAACATGTATGAGATAATTTTTTCGCCAAATGTAATTGTTGATGTCTATCAGTGTCAAACTGATCTTTGATTGAACGACATTAGAGTGAATTACTTGACTAAAGCTGCTGAATATCTTCCCGCAATAATGGTGTATACGATCGCGATAAGAGTTGAAATAATAATAATTCCAAGAATGATGAGTACGGTAACCGTACAGCTGATTTGTTCAATGAAATGCATCCACATAAACTTGTTGTGGAAAATACGTTCTAGAATTAGTGCAAAAATTTTGTCAAACTGGATCAACAAGGAGAACAAGGCCAACAAGGAACGAGACCCAGAACGTGAATTTCCGTTGAGAAATGAAGCTGTTGAAGTTGTACTTTTAGGACAAATTCATGCAGACCCAACATTGAGCACAAGGAAATTGGCTAGTGTTACGAATATCAGTAGAACCAGTATCCGACGAATCCTGAAACATCATAAATTCAACCCCTACCAAATACATTTGGTACACCAATTGAATGAAGATGATTTCGATAGGCGACAGGAATTTTGTGAAATTATGATTACGAAGATGCTGATGACAATTTTCTTTTCAACATCTGATTTTCTGATGAGTCTACATTCGTTTTGAATTCGACTGTGAATCGTCATAATTGTCGTTATTGGTGAGATGCCAATCCACATGTTTTCCGCGAAGTCCATACTCAAACTCTCCAAAAATTCAATATCTGAGCCGGTATTTTTGAAGACCGGTTGCTTGGACCAGTATTTCTCGACGGTAACCTGAAAGGAGAAATGTATTGGAATTATTCAATGAATTTGTTTATCCATAATTAGTAGACATCATTGAAAATGACGATCGTTATCATGAAGACCACTTGATATATCAACAAGACGGGGCACCTCCACATTATGCACAGCCTGTTAGGGCGTTTTTGGATAGAATGTTTCCTGGAAGTTGGATTGGAAGAAGAGGCTCTATAGAGTGGCCAGCCAGATCTCCAGATTACACCCCACTCGACTTTTTCCTGAAAGGTCACTTGAAAAACAAAATTTTTGCAACCGAACCAGAATCTCTGGAAGATTTACGAATGAGAATTATTGAAGAATGCCGTCGAATAACGCCGGAAATGCTACGAAATGTGAGGTCTCGTTTTGAACAGAACTTGTACTATTGTATGGAAGTGGGTGGTAGACAGTTTGAACATTTAATTCATTGACAATAATAATTATCGCGACAGTTGCTTTATCAGATATTGTTTTTATTGATTAAGTGAATAAAAAGTTATTTCCCAACTTCAAGTTCCTATATTTCGAAAACGAATTGATAGAAATGATTAATTTTTGGTGTTTGACATTGAGAAAAAAAATACCATTCAAATGAGGTATCACTTGCCATATGTTGCCATATAAAAATTTAGGGGTGGCGGTCACAGCTCCGAGGGATGGAATGTATTTCGGGTGAATTTCATCGCGAACGATGTAGCCCTCGAAAATGTAGTTGATGTGTCCGAGCGTTTTTATATAATTCGGTTCTGCCGACCTACAGAGCCGCTGTTTCGTTTTCAATGGCCCACTCTGTATAGACCTGAGATGTTCTTCATCTGGACGTCAGCTATGAGATTGAAATATTTCAACAGATATAAGTTTTTCCGAAGTGGATCATTCAACCTGTTATCCTCCATTTCTAATGACGACCGCATGTTTCGATCGATCTCGGTAGTAAGTTTCCATATCCATAGCTTATATTTACTCTAATGGCTTTCCATTCGAAGCATCCAGATTTAATACAGTTCCCTGCCTTTGGAAAAGCAGATTTTCCTTCATAAGCTCATGCACACCGGCATGATTCGAATTTCTGGTCTGGAAAACGCAAACAATCGGACAATTTCAATAATAATTTATCAGCAGAATCCGGGTGGTATTAATTTGGCATTAGCTGGGCCAGACCAACATTGTGCTCGATATTATAATTCTCCCCATTGTTACCTACATTGTTGCCAAGAGTAATCTGCTAATATTCATTCGCCTGAGTTGTGTGTTGGTTACGAATTCACTAATTCACCATTCGGAAATAACTGAATTTCGAAATTTCGCTGTGGTACGAGGACGCAATTGTATATATTTGGTGCCCTATATGCGATTACGTTTACAATACAAAATTTGATTGGATATTTCCACAATGGAAATTTTCTACAAGCATTCATACCGAATGGCTTCGGAAAATTGACCGTACTCACAAAAAAATGTGCTAGTATTTCGCAGACAAAAAAACAGCAAGCGTTTTCGAATATTCAATAACTTCTAATGGAAAGTTGCATGGATGACGATTTGATAGCTGAAACTTTTTACCAGAGTTACTTCTTGCGATTCATCAAACTGAATACCCTCTAGTGAGCAATTGACTTCCCATTGGTATCATCTGCCATTATAAATTGTTGTAAATCAATAGAAAACTCACCAAATACAGCCATTAACAGAGGTCAACAAAAAAAAATATATTTTTTGGGTTTATATTCAAATCGATCGATTTTGATTCATTATATGAAATAAAATCAAAAATTTTCAATCAATACTTATGAAGTTTGCTTTTGTTTTTTTATGTTGATGCAGAAGTCTGGAAGTTCTTGGTTGATAAGCAGCAGGTATGATGTACTGATGCCTCCATTGCATATAAAATTGGATATTATAAAAGCTCCTGCTAAAAACTCTTTACAATATTTGATGAAGTTTTTCCCGAAATTATCCAAAGCAAAAGTGACAGCATATTTTCATTAGACAACTAATGAAATGAAAAGTTCTTAACAAAAAATTGAACCGACGAAATTAAATGAACCTTTTTAGTCTTAATGACTAAGCTCCTGAACTAATGTAAGTAACCAATTGCGTGTTCGCGCCAAACAAGCAAACAAGCAAATTAATTAGGTTAAGCTTGAAATGATGCTATCGTGATGCGCGGCAGCGGCGCGTCCCTTCTTCGGAAAGTCAATATCAGCGAGACACCTACCCGAACGAGAACACGTGAGAGCACACGTCATTGCGAGTGGTCGCTTGAGATTTCACGTTGCATTTTTTTTTTTTAAAAGGAATATTATTTATTTTATTATAGAAAACAATTCAAATTATAATAAAGCTAATCTAAGTTGGTGTCCTTTTGCTCATAGAAAAGGACGAATGCTTTTTCACTTATAATGGATTGTGATGATATCGGTGATATTCTGGAGTCATTGTACTCGTGCCATATGCCTGCGTAAGCCGTGTAGTGTCCGCTATAAGTTGTTCCACTATGGTTGGATACAGCATACAAGTTGTATTGACATGGAGCTACATTATCTGCTGCATAATTACTCATATCCAATCCTTTGAGAGGAAAGTCAATGTTGGCATTTAATTTTCCCATAAATCTCCTCGAAGGCAAAAATCGTTTCAAGTGAATTACTAATATTTTGGGGAATTAATATATACATAATGACCTTGTACATTTCATTCTTTCCTTACATTTACAACAAGTTGGTTTCTCTTCGCCATCTAAAATTTCTTCTCTAATAAACAAGTCTAAACATTGTGACAGACTCAGCTGGCCAGGTATCTGTGGAATATCAAGTGAAAGGTCTCAGAAAGGGTCAAAAGAGACAGAACAATGGCCACAGGAAGAACATAATTCTTAGATATCTTGTCCAAGACTCCTGTGCCTTTTCAAGATTGCTCAGTTTTTCATCAATTTCTATCAAAATAGGTTGGGGCTTTTCAATCACTCTGTTTATATCTTCATGAAGACCTTCCAATAAATATCTGAGAAATTCTTGGGCGTCCTGTTGAGCATGCCCCATGAAGCGAGGTGCGAATATTTGTATCTGGCATTTCAAAGAAACAGTATTTACCACCCTAACAGACAAATCTTCTGACCAAAGTTTTTTTATCACAATCGCAAATACTTCTATCAGAGCACCTTTCATGCTTGATATGCTTGTGTTGATATCCCTCATATGCTCGTCTTTCCTCAGATACTCGAGCAACCATCTGGTGTTCGATGAACATTGTATTATACTATTCATGAAGCAGGTGTTGCTAATGTTCTTCAACCCATTGAGTCCGAGTGATCTAATGGTATTGTAGTTACTTGAGTTGGATTGAGATATGTCAGAACAAGTTATTTTTTGGGAAGAGAAAAACAAATCATTTTTCTTCAAAGTTTTTCTTCTAGATGTGTCTTCCATTTCGTCAGAGTTCACTTCTTCTATTTGCCTTGATGGTGAAGAAGTAAGAAGTGGGACTGTAGAAATAATTGAGGAATTGCTCAAAATTCTCAATCCTGGAGGACGGATAAAAATTTCATCCAAACTTTTAGAAGTAGGTATAGAACCCAGGACAGATGCAGCGTTTCCTCTCTGGATTGCAATACTTATACGTTGAAACAGGAAAGTCCTCGCTCTAGGATCATTAGTTTTATCAATGTGTTTACGACCGATAATTTTGAAAAATTCCAATGCATATTTACCAAAAGAACCGTAGGTTTCGATAGCTATTGGATAAAAATTATATTGATCAATCAAACTGTAATATTTTTTAATCTTCAATTTTTCAGCAGAATTTGCAGCACAGTCTTTGAAGTTAAATTAATATGTGAAGGAGCAACAGTGTCTGCACAGGTGAAGTCCCAAACTAGTGATTTTCCATGGCTCCAAGGAATAAGAGACATCCCATCTGGACGTTTACCATCGTCACGAATTATTCCTAAGGGTTCCAACACAGAAGGAATGTCAGCAGTTGACAAAGCACGTTTAATTAAATCGTTAACAGTGGAGTGTCGTGAGAAACGTCCCTAACTATATTTACAACTCAAAACATGAATACCTTTATCATTGACGTTGGATCCACATCTGCATGTATGGCCAACACAAATCGAACAACCCAAACGTAGACCAACAGAAATCCTGAAGGATTCATTATCCAATAACGTTCCAAGGAATGCAACAGGAAGGGCGTTAACCCAAGCTCCAGATTCCTAAGTGCATACTGCCTTGAGACGAGCCTTTTCGAATTGAGAGTTAGCAGCTGACTCAAGGAGTTTTGTAGATGAAGATTTGATAAGAAGAATATCCCAGGATTTCTGTGAGAGTTTAACACTAGGTGTAGAGATACCTGTTTTCGAGAGCCAAATAGATTTGCATTCTATGTCGAAAGAGTCTGGTGAATTGGTGAAGTAATTAGGTAACATCTGGTCAATCAAATGTTGAACGCTGTTGAATGAAGAAAGGAAAGCTGGTAAAGCGAGTGAAGATGCTTGACGGATTCCTAGACCACCTTCATTCACGGGAAGCGGTTCTTGGAGCCATGTTACATCGTTGAAATGGTTATTGGTTATCTGCTCCAGAGTCTCACGGAGTGTTGAATCAAAATGAATGAATTCCTCCATGCAGCGCCATGTTGCACAACATCTCAGGGTGTACATCAATTTAGGTATAGCCAAACAATTCTTTAGGAGAAAATATCCAATATGATTAGGAATTTTATCGATGCGTGATGCCATCAAAATGAGGGAATTTGTTTTTTGGTTTATGCATTCTGTCAAAGATTCATTCGAAAGTGGAGTACCAAGGAGGGTCCAATTGTTTCTGTCCATAATTTTAATGCCAGGAGCTAAATAATTGAATTTCTTCGAAATGTTATCTGTATGAAAAGGGAAACATTCTCAATTGAATATTGATAGAAAGATTTTTCTGTGAATTGAAAAATCCACGATTAAAATGAAGTTATTTTTTGTGAATGTCTAACAGAAAACAACTACTTCCCCGGCTAAAGCCACGCTGGACATTGAACTACATCTGATAGATATTCTGAAAAGGCCCTAACTCAAAATAAAAAATCTGAAATTGAAAATTTGCATTTTTATTCAGATAGTTATTTGATTTTCTATTCCAGTCTTAATTAAGAACTCATGAAGATGAATGAGGCAAAGAAGAATGTTTTCCAAAAGAGAATACTCACCAGAAATCATTCGTAACATTGACGCAGGAGAGACATCGCATTCACTAGGTCTTCAATACATTTTTGTCGACGGAAATCTATTTCACGCTTCCACGATCATCAGGAAGACCGGAAGAAATGGGAAACACATTTTCAAGAAGCAATCTCACTTTGCAAAGATGGAAAAAGTTAGAATCATTTCTTTTGGAGAGACACTTTGACGATGGAAGATAGTGACTAAGGTTTATCTTTCAGTCGCAGATGATTCCACATCTGATTTTATGAACATCCTGTTTATATTTTCAACAAAGTTATCTGTATGTTCGTTCAAAAACAAAAGTTCGCATTTTTTGAAATTTAATTGGAGGCCGACTTCATTGGAAGACGAAATATTTTTTTGGCACTGTTCTAGAACCAAATCTGCATTGCCACCTATGGCGCCATCATCAAGATACCAACAATTAAATTTAGCTTCAATCGATCTTGATTTAATGATCTTTGTTGATTGTTCGTTCATTTGTCCCCTTTAGGGATTGCCAGGAAGCTGATTTATAGTCACTTTGTATAGTACTTTGTATATATGTTATTTTTGTTTTAAGAAAAATATAGCAATTTGAAGATTTACCTGATAGTTTTCATAATTCTGGTTCTTCTAGCCAAATAACAGTTCCATTGCAAGTAATATCTAACACATGGTGGTCCTTTGAGCCGGATAACAGTTCCATTACAGGCAATATCTATAACATTGTGGTCCTTCTGATCCTTTGAGAACAGTTCTCGGAGATATATCCATCCAAAAGATGTCTATGAGAAAAAGTGAACGTCACAAGAAAAATCGGATTTCAGAAAAAGTCGAGGATGAACAAGACGGTATCGATAATGAAGTGAGGAGCCTAAGAAAAGGAAGTTTGTCTACATCGAATCGTAAGAATAGTCATAAATCATCCGAAGCCAAGGTCATATCAGTAACTAGTAGAACGCATTGCCATATATCACAAGAGAAACTAGAAATCGCCAAAAAAAAACATGCAATTGAAAAAGAGAAAGAACGACGAGAACGGGAATTGCTAGATATAGAACTAGCATTGAAAATAGTTAAATCTGCTAAGACGGTATTAAAAGCGATTCTGAAAGAACGAGCACCCAGAGAAGGGATACTTTATACCTGTCTGATTGAAGCTGAACATATTGTGAATAGCCGACCATTAACACACGTTCCATTGGCGGCAGAAGATGATGAAGCTCCCACTCCCAACCACTTTCTGATAGGGTCATCTAGTTCAGCTAATAACCAACCAGGAAAGTTTCCAGAAAACGACTTATGTTTCCGAGAAGGCTGGAAAATATCACAATTTTATACCAACCTTTTTTGGAAACGCTGGATCAGAGAATATCTTCCAACATTAACTAGGAGGACAAAATGGTATTACAGGAAAACTCCTCTGACGAATTGTGTTTGCTTCAGAATGGAGAGTCTTTGTCAAAATCCAGTAGACTATACAAATGCCACTGCATACTGGATGGAAATATTATTCGACTTGGGGGAAGATTGAAAAATTTGTTATTATTGAGTGAGTTCACGAAGAGACCTATAATTTCAGATTCCAAAATTGCCATTACCAAATTATTGATATGCAATAAACATGAAAAGGTGAATCATCATGGGAAAGAAACAGTTATGAATAACCTGAATCAGAAATTTTTGATTTTGGAACTAAGACCAGCAGTCAAACAAATTTGGAGGAATTGTTGTCAATGCAAAATTAGAAACAGTAAACCACAGATTCCATTGATGGGACAATTATCTTATGCAGACTGGAACCAACACTTAGACCGTTTTTAAATATAGGAATTGATTATTTTGGACCAATTTTGGTTTCGGTGAAGAGATCTCACGAAAAAAGATATGGAGTGATCTTCACTTGTATGACGACACTTGACTCGAGCAATTCACATTGAAATTGCGCATGATTTATCTACCGAGGGTTTCTTGAATGTGTATCGACAGTTCGAATGTAGAAGAGGATTCCCTTCGGATATATTCTCAGACAATGGGAGCAGTTTCAGTTGAGCTGAATGGGAACTTAAAGAAAGTTGGAAGAATTGAATCAGGATGAAATTATGAGAACTTGTACTCTACGAAACACAGTATGGCATTTCTGTCCACCACTCTTCCACCCAATATGGGGGGAGCTTGGGAAAGACTGATCCAGTCGATGAAAAAAAATCTCAAACAAGTTTCAATACAGAAGTTTCCACCGGAGTATATTCTGAGAACGTTACTGACAGAAGTTGAAAATATAATCAACAGTAGACCTTCGACACACGTATCACTAGATCACGAAGATGCTGAAGCGTTGACACCTTATCATTTCTTGATAGGTCCTGATTACTTGGCCACTATCCCGATGAAAACAAATGACAGAGATCTGTATTTATTAACAAAATGGGGAGCTACACAAAGATTATCCGACCTTTTCTGGGAACGGAGGCTGCAGGAATATTTGCCTACACTAGTACGAAGAGAGAAATGGCTAACAACTGGAAAAAATATAGAAGTTGGCAATGTGGTATTGGTAACTGATCCAGATGGACCCCGAAACTATTGGCCACGTGGGAAAATTACGGCAGTTTACCCTGGAAAAGATAAAATCATCAGATTAGCAGACGTCAAGACCATAAATGGAACACTTCGTTGTCCAGTCAACAGAATTTGTGTATTGGATGTGGGAACGAAGAAGAGTAATTGAGTTCAATAACTTCAATTACGGGAAGGAGAATGTCAGGAAGCGGATTCATAGTCACTTTGTATAGTACTTTGTATATATGTTATTTTTGTTAAAAAAAAAATATACCAATTTGAGGATTTACCTAATAGTTTGCATTATTCTGGTTCTTCTAGCCAGATAACAGTTCCATTACAGGTAATATCCATCACAGGGATGAAATACCAAAATATATTCTGCCAAAGTTTCAGCTCTAGGTCCAGCGGATTGATCAGGGCGTTTATCGTATATCAGTGAGTCAGTTAGTCAGGACATGTATTCATATATGTACATATTACCCCAAATACAAGGTAACTGCTGGCAACCGTTGAGGAGATCCCACGACTGTCTTTCTTCTCCATCATGAGATTGACTACGGGCCACCATTATGTTGTAGTGACATCAGA
Organism: Gonioctena quinquepunctata; assembly: GCA_018342105.1. Classification (NCBI taxonomy): domain Eukaryota; kingdom Metazoa; phylum Arthropoda; class Insecta; order Coleoptera; family Chrysomelidae; genus Gonioctena; species Gonioctena quinquepunctata. The sequence goes on along the minus strand of JAFIRS010002464.1, from coordinate 192,406 downwards.
ACTACATATGTGTGCCAAGTTTCAACTGAATCGGTTCACAGGGTAGAATCGATTAATCATCCTCTATTCGTCTACCTTTGGAGGTGTATTTTTTCATAACTTCAATGGGACAAACTTCCAAACATACCCTATTCAATAAAAAAAGTATCATATAAATCGGATAACCCAGTACAAAGTTAGGCGTGGTAGAATGGTTAACAAGTAAAAATTCAGTGGGTGTACAAACGATCATTTCTCATTTTCCTACCCTAAGGAGTTAATCATCAAAATCTGTAAAGAGTTATGCGTGGTCGTACATAAAATAAAATACGCGTCGACTAGACAACGTCCTCCTTTTTTTTCGTCGATAAAAAAAAATATAAAGTAACGAATTTACACAGTTACTTAATACTTGCGAAAAAAAATTCGGAACAGCCTCAAAGTCGTAGTTATGGTTTACTCGGAAACAATAGAGCTGATAATTATGAAGAATTTAATAAAATTATGCTCAAGATCCTATAACTCATGGGCTGCAGAATGTCCCTTCCTTAAAGTTCAAATGTATGTTACCCGCCCATTTGGACTAATTCAAGGATAATATGGGTGCCTATTCAGGGGAGCAAGGAGAACGTTTTCACCAAGATATGATGGACTTTGAACATGAGAGGGAGTATAATGAGAACGCGATGGAAGATTACGTTTGGTATTTCATACGGAAAAGTCCACTCAAACATCGAAGAAATACGGAAAATATCAATTTTTAGACGTTTTCAATCAACTTTCTTACATTTGTAGTTTATTACTATTTTTGTTTTTTCAATAAAAGTGATTTATATGCTAACCTAAACAAAGTATAGAAAGAACAAGTAATTTTTCTGAAACTGTGACATATTGTTCTGGTTTCAACAAAAGCAAACTTTATCTATTTAAACAATTTATTTTTTGTTAGTGTAAGAAATCAAAATTTGACATCGAGAACCCAGTCCCAAAATTCGTGTTGACCTGTATAATGATTCCAACAGTTGATATCTAACTATTATATGTTGGGACACTTGTCCTTAGTGAGCTCGCCAACTACAGGCATAACCATATATTGATGATTTCAACAGTGATATGATGGTTGAAGGCTAGGTCACTTGTCCGTAGAGGGCTCACTAACTACAGCCACAACTATATAATTGCGTCGATTATTATGGAATTGTTATATGGTGGTTGAATTCCAGGTCACTTGTCCCCAGTAAATTCACAAAACACAGCCAGTACCATATAATTTCAAAAATAATCAGGAAGTGTTGTATGATGGCTGTATAATAATCACATAAAATGATTTGATCAGACGTTTTGTCGGAAAATACGAAGCCAATGATGCCTTTAGTCAGTCAAGCGTTGGGATCAAGAACGTATGATAACCGCTCATTGCTCATTTGGGCGGACTGCGAGTAACTACCTGCACGATATAACACGTGCCACTTCACCGATGGTCCTATGAAATACCAATTAGCACATTAACTAACCAGTTTTCACCTGGAGACGATTGTATATACAAGCGGTCGAAGTGGTCGAAACGTCGTGAAAAACCCATTAAAACGATGGACGTCCAAAACGAGAGTAATCGGAGTATTAGAAATTGAAACGCAGATGAAACAGATATTTCCTTTTGTAGTTGACTTGTTATGTTGTTAATAACAGTTCAGAATCTATTTTTGTTATTCAAAATAATTTCATCAATATATTGCCTGTAGCTTTCAATTGTCTGACTGTGAAGCAGATTTCAGATACATCAATGAAATGCAAAATATGACCGTTAAATCGCATATCAAGAAATATAATTTCAGGATAAATGCGGGATACTTGTAATGACTTGACATTCCAGGACTATATCCACCCTGTTTTCAGCGTAGGCCAATTTAGAAAGGGACGTTGAGGTGCTACTTACGTCAGAGAGCATGATAATAATAATAATATACTCTATTGTCATTAAGAATAAATCTTGTGGACAAAGCTCATGAAAAATAAATATAAATGTAAATATAAAAATATAAAATGTAAATATAAAAATGGGAAATGTAAATATAAAAACATCTACGGAAAAGTTACGATAGAACATATACTATGAAGTTCATCGTCGAATTTTGTATCAACATGGTTATGTGCAGTTTTGTTCAACAATCGTATCAAAACTTATATAATACACATATAAAACATATACAATCATATATAATATTACATAAATGGACACACCTATTACACCAAACAAACAAACATCTATATCCAAGCAAGAATATAAACAAAAATCTTATATAACATATATTCAAATATGCACGTTTTGTCACGTAAATTTATCATTATAGAACTCTTACGAATTATAATAGGGTCTATCAGCCAGAAATGCTTTTAATCTTATTCTAAACATTTTGTTGGTCAAATTTGCCTGTCTTATATCTGAGGGCAAGTGAATAAACATCTTGACTCCATTGTAATAAATAGAATCCCTGGCCAAATTTGTTGAAGGAATTGGCAATTTCAACGCGGTGGAATGGGAGTTATAAGAATTGCACGAAGCATCGAATAGGGACATATTTTTGTAAATGAGACAAACCGATTCCAAAGTGAACAAAGCAATCACTGTTAGAATCTTTTTCTCAACGAATTTGTGTCTGCACGGATCACGAAGATTAATCTTACACATATACCTGATAGCCCGTTTCTGCAGTACTAATACAAACAGAAGTGCTGATGAATTGCATACTCCCCAAAACGGCATTCCATAACGTAGGTGAGATTCTAAGAGGGCGTAATACACCGTTCTGGAAGTTTTAATTCCCAAATTTATTGAAGTTACTCTCACTTCATAATATCCAGGAGAAATTTTACTTTTAAGATGTTTGATATGTTCAATAAATTTGAGCCTATTGTCAATGTGAATACCTAGAAATTTAGTTTGAGTCTCGTTCTTGATCACTAAGTTATCACCACATGACAGGTCATCAAGAGCACATCTGAATGATGAAATGTTTGTTTTAGTGATATTGAAGGACAACAAATTAGCATCACACCACTCCTTGATTTTTTTCATATCAGTAGATATTGCATGGTGCAAATCATTTGAGTTTTTGTTGTTCCACAATATCGTCGTGTCATCAGCGAGTAAATATTCCAGAAATGCTCAAATGTGCAAGGTCATTGACATATAATAAGAATAAAATGGATCCTAAAACTGATCCTTGTGGTACTCCAAACATAATATCCTTTTTTTCTGAAAGTTCTGTTGTTCTTACCATTTGCAAGATCTCATGATCAACGCAATCGAACGCCTACGATAGATCACAAAAGACCGCAGCGGCTACATTACCAGAATTCAACTTTGAATAAATATCATAAAGAAATGAGAAGATGGCATCGTGCGTATCATTATTGCTTTGAAAACCAAACTGGCTTCCACTTGAAATATTGTGGCGTCTTAGGAAATCCGTCAGACGTATTTTCACAAGTTTTTCGATAACTTTGGCTATAGTTGGAATGAGGGAGACCGGGCGAAGATTCGCGGGATCATCTGAATCTCCAGCATGATATGATATGTGGCTGCTATGGACCGTAGCGCATATTGAAGTCAATGACATGGACGTCATTCGAGTTATTTCCATCATCACTTGCTCCTAGAACCTAACTGGTCGCTTTGATTTCCAAGAGAGCGTTCAATCTGTATTTGTATCTGTGTAAGCCACTTTTTATATATTTTGAAAAAAAACACACATCTACCTCACTTGGCTCATCTTGGTACCTAAGTTGATCGCAATCCAATTACTTTTTACATATAAATAGTATAATGAAATTTGGCTAACCTTGCTACCCAAGTTCATCGCAATCCAATCACTTTTGACGCAGAAAAAAAGCAAAACCTAAACAACCTAACTTGGATAACCTTCTAACCAAGTTGCTCCATATAATATTCCTTCTTCCTTATATCCAAGTGCTTCTGGTGTTTGGGAGGATCTTTTTCAAATCACCCACTTATCTCTTCGCCCTTCCACATATCCTTCTCGTGTGCTCATCTTATATTAGTTTGTCATCCTTTCATATGTCAGGATTTTTTATGCCATGCTAGTTACCGAATCTGAAGTATTATACTCTTCCTTGGGTCCCTATAATTGCTCGGTTTTTCCAATCCATTGTGTCCATCCATTAATTCATCTCGTATTTCCTTTATCTATCAGTGATTTTTTTGATTGTGTGCTTCAAAATAGTTCAAGAATATGTGCCTTGAGCAGCTACTTCGTGAAAACAAAGTTGACTTGTTTTCAAAATTGCATAATTCAATTTCTAACAAGATCCAGGAGTTGAACAAACTTTCCTATCCATAATTTCATAAGGTTTTTTTTTCGTAAGATTATTATCCCACAATCACTTTAGCGTTTTGAGATTGCCCCCTTTCCAATTGGGGTATATACCCCGCTATATTATCGACGTTATGTCATCAACTAATTAACGAATAATGGTACTTCATAGGTCTATTATGGATTTCGTGAATAAAAATATCGCGCATATCGTAATGGGAGTAATCCACATCTGAATAATAAATTCCGCGGCTAACCTTAATAACAATGGAATTCAAGGATATCGAAATTAATTCCGAACAAAAAGACCGAGCGGTGCAAAAATGGAAAACGATGTCTGATATCCCGGACATCGGGTTCGTAGAGGCTTTGCTTTGTTGAGGGTCCATATCACTTCAATTGTACAGTGCAGCTTTTAATAGTCCCTTTCCACCCCTGTTAACTTTTGAACGGTTCGCCGTAGAATAATTAAAAAAAAATTGGTAAAAAAAACTATAAAAACACGCTTTTACAAATGAAATAAACTTGAAAGTAGGAAATAAATAATAGTTTAAAAAACTAACAAACACGCTTTTATAGAAAACCAAACTAAGAATATAAAAAATGAGAAAAAAATTGATTTTATTTTAAAAAAAGCGTGGGGTGCATGGTATCAATAATTATTTATTACATTACACACCAAGGGCAGTAAAGTAGGAAATGTCTCAGATCACAGGTAATTGTTGGCCGAGGCGATACCATGCACCCCACGCTTTTTTTTTAATAAAATAAAAAAAAAAATATCTTCTATTTTTTTAGTTTGGTTTTTTATAAAAGCGTGTTCCTCAGTTTTTTTAAACTATTATTTATTTCCTACTTTTTAGTTTGGTTTATTTATAAAAGCGTATTTTTTTAGTTTTTTTTAACTATTATTTTTATTATTTTTTTGCAAATAAAAAAATTGTATAATCTTATGAAATTGGTGTATTGTCATCGGTCCTCGATGAATCTACAAAGTTTGAAAGAAATCTGACCGTTTAAAGTGGGTCAAAATCGTGCCCAAAGGAGTGGGTTACAAACAAACATACAAGTGAAGCTAATAATAAAGCGTTTAAAAACGTATTGATTGAAATCACCGATACTACTTCTTCAAATAAAAAACATTGTGATTGCCCGATAGATGGCGCGAGGGGGCACATCAACTTGAAAATTTCAAACAGCATGGGGGGTCAAGTGGCACATCGTTGAAAAGGTAATTCAATTTTCTTTTCAACCATCCTATTTTTTTTAAACTTCGTTCAAACGTTTATTCATAATAGGCATTTGAAATATCAAATTTGAGTGCGGATCTGAATGGTTACGTTACCTCGATAACTTTTGAACGGTGTGATGTGAAACAACGAGACATGAAATTTATTGAATGGCATTACCGGTCCTACTTTTTGAGAAAAGATACATTACAATTACTCGACAGAGGGTGGCTGGGGGCACATCAACTTGAAATTTCGGAAGGCATAGAGGTCGATTTGCACATCGTTGAGAAGGTAATTGAATTTTTCTTTCAACTATGAGAGTGCGGCTTTTCATAGCCTTCCCGCCTTCGCCCCTCACTGTTATCTTTTGAACGCTTCGACATAGAATAACGAGATCTAAACTCTTTTGAATGATATCACCGTTACTATTCTTTGGAATAGAAGACATTGTGATTCCTCGATAGATGGCGTGGGGGAGCACAGCAACTTGAAAATTTCAAATAGCATGAGGGGTCAAGTCGCACATCGTTTCAAGTGGCACATCGTTGAAAATATAATTCAATTCTCTTTTCAACCATCCTATATTTTTCAAATTTCGTTCAATTATTCCTTCACAATGTCCATTTTAAATTTTTTTATACTTGACATTTCAAATGTATATTGTGTAAAAACTTTTTAACGAAATTGAAAAAAAATACATTGTTGAAAACAGAATTGAGTTATCTTTTCAACGATGTGCCACTTGACCCCCCATGTTATTCGAAATTTTCAATTTTGATGTGCCTACTCCCCCCTCCGCGCCATCCATCGGACAATCACAATGTCTTTCATTTCAAAAAGTAGCATCAGTGATTCCATCCAATACCCCTTTTTTCATTGTTCTACGTCAAACCGTTCAAAAGTTAACAGGGGGGTGGGACTATTTAAAGCTGCACTGTATATGAAATTGAAAAATATGTCATTCAGTCGAATCAATTAGGCGAAAAACATCATTGAAACTCCTAAACAATAGAACATCTACAATTCTGTGTTTTTTTTTAAATACAGTTAATCAAAATCAGAAACATAAAGGGTGGGGCAGATGATATTTTGGATCCAAAACCCTGAATTATTCAGAATATTCCCCCAAATTTCAGTTTTCCATATACTGGGTGTCTCAAATTCAATGTGACAGGCAATATATAATATGGTATAATTTTCAAATATACAGGATGTTTCGTGTAATTGCTACAGTCCAAAATATTATGTTTTTCTATATTTTCCGTTGGATTTTGATATGATTTCGTGTATAGTTTCTGAAATTCAATTACGCCGTTGTTAAATTAGACACTTTTCCTAAAAATTTTAGGTTTTAAAAAAAATTTTTGCTAGTCATTCACGAATCCTTCTGTATCTTTCATAAAATTAAGGAAAAATCCCACAGAATAAAAACCACTTTTTCTCACCTCGACGATATCGGTCGAATTCTGAAGTTGGTTTCTAAGATTGTGGCCAACTTGTGCGTGATTTGCATTGCATTGCAAATTTTGATCAAGTAGCTATGCTCGTTGATGCCATGGTAACAACTATTTTAGAATTGTACTGCCAACCTATAAAGTTCGATTCAGTGATTCTTTGCAAAAAATTATTATTTTCTTTCATATTTTATCCAAGGGATGCGTCAAAATTTTATTTATCCTTGGCGAATGTCGAAAAAATTGCCTCGTACCACTTTTTTGTCTGTCTTTACAATGAAGTTAAATGGACGAATGAACGGAAAAAGTTTATCTCTATAGCAACAATTTATGTATTGTCAGCTTTCATCATTTTCTGTCCGTTGAATATATGTCAATACCTATTTTATCAGAAATGTACTCAGCAGAAGAAAATCCTAATATTTAGACCAATCAATAGAGATGTTTCCGTGACAAAAATACTACCAGCAAACTGAATGTGCCATCATACGGAAGACGGTCCGTAGTTATATCCTGTTATGTTTTGTATTTTTCAAGTTTTGGAGCAGGCTCTCCACGACATAGTATTGATTGATATGTTCTTTATGTGTGAAAAACTCAGGCACTGTTGGATTATTAGTTTTGGAATAATTGCAATTTGATTTTTTATAGTCCGTAAAATGAACTCTCATTTAGTATGCAAAATCCATACACAGAGGCTCGTGCAATTTTTTTAGAACCATTGGAACCCTTATGAAACTAGCAAAACTATTGTTTTCTTCATTCTCTAGGTAGCGCCACCCGGCGCAATATCTATTTGGGCTTTAAAATTCGGACCAGGCACCTTTCAGTGGAGTATCTTGGGGTATAATTTCTGTTGAAATATGATGGTAAATATTTTATGGAAATATTCAGGTTTACGTCAAACATTACTATGAAAAGTTATTCCTTGACAATTAGTTGGTAATAAATTGAAAAATAGTAGGATGTTGTGTATTTTCACCAATTATAGTATTTTGGAAGTTAAAAACGTGAAATGCAGCAGTCATTAATAAACAATAAATAATGGGATCAAAGAAGAACGATGTTATTGCTAGCCGCCTCAAATTATTACAAAAAATGATTTGTATGAAGTCACAACCAATTCAAGATATTTTTAAAGCGGCTGCAATGCAGCAGCTTATTGTCCAAAAAAGTTATTCGCAATAAGTATATAAGGTATTTACAATAACTTACTACTGAAAAGGCAACTGGTATCAGAGTCGGAAGAAGATGAATCACTTTATCAATGTCATAACAACTGATAAAAGCTTCAGAAATGTTGTCAATTTTCCACATAAAATTATAATTATCAATATTTATCGAAGTCCACAGGGAAATTTTGAAATTTTTCTATTTCAATTGAATAATGCATTAAAATCCCTTTCAGCAAACAACAACACCTTGATAATGCTTGGTAGAGATTCCAATGTACATTTTTCATGCATCGGATAGCAACTAGGTTAATCAATTTTTTTTGTCCTATGGATTATCTTTAACAAATACCTCCCAATAAGAAATGCTTATTGCCTCGATAATATATCTGATAACTTTCTCCAAACTTCTTTCGACATAACCTTACTTGATTATCCGTGTTCTGACCATGAGGGCTTACTACTGAGGGACGTCACAGATTCTCCGAAGAAATCGAATAGAATAGTTTATAGACCTATTCATGACATGGGCCTCTTTAACCTGAATAATACCATACAAGTGGGCAAAAAAATCGATTGGTTCTCTCAGGAACTCAAAGAATTCGCGACAGATTGAACTTTTGCGGGATTTTTATAAATCACATCCAAACGATTCACTCAAAACCGAAATAAACACCCAAACAAAAATTTACCGCAAAAGTTAGAATCTGCAAAAAAAGAATACAATGACAAATATATCAGTGAATCAAAAACCAACAAAAAACAATGTGGGATATCATAAAAGATAGACGGAATTCATCTAGAAGTGTAGATGTATTTTTTTTCAACTACAAAATCTTTCAAGCTATCAGATATATAATTTTAATACCCCTTACCAAACTCATTAACAAATGTATAAAAGACTCTATTTTTCCCGTTACTCTGAACACCGTTTTCTATAGTGGAGCATTTATAAAAAATTCATTGAATACATTTGATACCTCAATAGGGTTATCAAAAGTTAAGTCGTCTTTTTTTATAATGATAGGTTCTTGAATTTTCTTGTTTGTGTTGATAAGTTCAGATATTACATTCCAGGCAGTTTTGTTGACGTTATTAGAATTTGCAATCCTATTTTGGTAGTATCTTTTTCAAGAATCTTTTATTAAAACTCGTTTTCTTTTTTAGCTTTTTTGTAGTGACTCGTTAATTGGGGGTAGTATTTTTTAAGATGGTGTGAATCCTTCAGTTTTATGATGGATTTTTCAATTTCGTCTGTAATGCATTTTTGTTGCAGTCATTATTTTCATCAAAATATTCTTTCAAAGGGAAATGTGTATTGAAATGAAATATTGAAATATCCATAAATGCACTGGAAGATGGCTCGAGGCTTGAGTACTTGGGCGCCAAATGTAATGTTATTCAAGTTAATTGTTGTAATAGAATGCCCAGACTATTCATTGAAGAGCGGTGTGGAGTTCTTCGGACCGCCTTGCTAGTTTCAAATTTTTTATGTTTCAAGCAAAGTTTTAGAAATTGTGAATTTAAATGGGCGCCAGAATTTTTTCTTTGTTGAATTGGGACGAAAACTCAAAATCCCTACTCAATAATGATTGCTAATTTAATAACGTTTCCTTCTGTAAATAACTATGACAATAAAACAAATACCAAATTTGAATTAATCTATTTACAAATATATTTACAGTTGTAAACAAATATGTATCAAATATATACATGTAATTGTTGAATGAAAAATTTATTTAATTTCCAATGCAAGAAAACTAATATTGTTCTTTGTTTGCTGAACCTGTCGGTTTATCGATGACGATGTACCTCTGATTGTAGTTTGTGTAGCACGTAGCTAGACCGATTGGGTGTAAAGATGGATCAGGATACAAGCATCAGCTTTCTGTCCATTGAATGTTTTCTCAGCAATATTACATGAAATACAATATTGTTTGTGTCAAAATTTGCTATACAAAAATTCAACTTCTTGAAACTTGGAATTTTTCAATGCACTCTTCAACGCATAGTTGTTACAAATCAGTGTAATCTCATCAAGAGATCATTGCTTAAAATTACTTGTGAATACAAATCAGCTTGTGCTGAGATTTCTAGTAATATTCAATATTGAAATTGAAGAATTATTTTATAATTTAATCAAAATTGATTTTTGTTTTATATAAGAAAAATAATTTATTCTGATCGTGAGCAGCCAAGACTATACTTTACAAAGAATTAAAAAAAACAGAATTATACGAAAATGACTTAAATTTCAATGATATTCAAGAGGAAGCATATGAGAATTATGTTTGACCAATCGTCTAATGCCTCTTCAAAAAGTTTTCTATGCAATCAAAAATAATATTTCAAATTTCAAGGATAAAATATATGCAAAATTATATATATATATATATATATATATATATATATATATATATATATATATACGTGATCAATTCACCTACATCGAAATCACAGCTCGGTGATAATTATCACCAAATATGGAACCATACCAAACATATATTCAAATATAAAGATCATGAAAAAAATATTTTATTCAACTTAATCATAACAAATACAGTGTAAATGATATCATATATTTGTGAAACCCTCATCAATGCCCAATGAAGCCTTGGCAGAAAAAGCAATCTAATCAGATAAAATTGACATCGATATATTGTTCAATCCGATATAACACATGTGTCATTCATGATTCTAGCAGAACTCCTTAGAAAAATATATAATGAACTACACTGTAAACGATTATCAGATTGACCTGAATAATTCTAATCATAATATACTGAACAACATACACAGATGACCTCAGATATCATTCTCTTTGTGAAGAGACATCTGACGTTCTCGTTAAAAATATATTCCGAGATGGTTTATATTTTTCTTGGTCAGAAATATTTCCATATACCTTGCCTGATGTCACTAAAGTTCACTGATTGGGAATTACTTCCGCAGAAGAAAAGGAGAATGCTCTAATTCATTTGTTGATTGAACATGAACAGATTCTACTTTATTGTATAATGGCTGACAAGTTTCAGAACACACGTTTACAAGTGATCGCTATTGTAGCTCGCTCGATAAGGGACGAGAATCGCCTCTTCATTCTTTTTTAACATATCGTGCAGTCAGAATGACTGCGTTAGCTGACATTATTCTCAGCCGTAATGACTGTTCCATTGCTCACGGTTAGATGTCACTAAGATTTTCAATAGGAATTGTCGATTGAAGTGAATGAATGAATCTCTGAGCATATCAATAAGAAATGTTACAGATATATCGTTACACACATCATTCCAAATTTCTTTTGTAAGAGCATTATTGGAATTGAAAATGGTTTGTTGATTAAATCTTCTTCTGATTTGAAAAGTTTTTTTACATTTTACTGATTTCTGTTCAGGAATCTCCAACAAGACGGTACGGTGATCAGACAAATCATTGTCAACGACACAAGCCACCGTGTCGTGTACCTTTGTGAAAATGTTATCACTGATAGTCGCAGAATGATGAGTGACTCTCGTAGGCCAGTTCACTACGGGTGTGATATTAAAACTATCAAGAATATGTGAGAGCTTAACACAGTCTCTGGAACTCATAGAGGAGTCCATATTGGAATCTGCAGAAGAGGTGAAGTTTGCATGTGGAGAATATATCTGCTCCAATACTTTCAAAATATTTTTAAAAAGATATAATGTTACCGCTAGCGGTAACAAGTAGTAATTTTTTTCCAAGAGAATCAGGATTAGTGAGTTTTGAGGTCGCTGATAAATTTATATTGAATTGAGATCTTATTGATAGTTTCCCAAAATATTAATAGAAATGTGGAAGTGTGTATTGATGAAGTCTATTTTAGAGGATTCACAGGCTCATAAAATACACATTTGAAAAAATGTGTATGTAATTATTGATTCATTTCTGAATTTGGGTAGAGTATTACCATTTTTTTATTAGTCATACTCACATGCTGGAATTGCCACACTTTTACAGCTCGTGCTGGGCGCATCCAGTTTTGCAGAAAATATTTGCAAGATGAACGGAAACATTCTCAATTGAATGAATTCTCAATGTTAGGAATATCAAAAAATTTATAATTTTTTTCATTTCCAGGAAAATATTTTCCATTTGATATTCAATTGAGAATGTTACCCATCTCAACATGAAAACCTTCCGAAAGAAACGATGCAAGATGGTGACTAAAATTTATCTTGCAGTCGCAGATGATTCCGCATATGATTTATAAAAAAACCTGTTCATATTTTCAAACAAATTAATATTTTCAATATTTTGTCCGTTGCTGCAGACCGCATTATGCCAATTGGCAATAAAAACTTATGTTGCTTCCATTCCCATACCACTATTGAGAAAATTGTATAAACGTTCTACGCGAAGTTGGTACACAGTGCTTCTGAACCGTCTTGATCTATGCAAATGCAACAACAATTTCCTGTAGATTGTACAGTATCGTTTTGTTGTTTCTGTTTATTTCAAAAAAACTTTGCTTCAGACGGTAAACTCATTTTCTGTTTGCTATTGCAATGAAGGTGGATCCTTCAATTCCTAGAAAAATATATATAAAATTCAATTGAAAAAATTTGTCTTTTCTGCGTGAATATATCGTAGGACGTTAGTTCGAACTGTGAATGATAGTGACTTAAGTTTATCCTCCAATTGCAACTGATTTCATCCATCTGAATTAATGAGCACTCACATACTTGAACAAATCCATATGTCATATCACAAAAGGAATAATATTTCTAAACAAAAACACTGAGTTCAAAGTGTTGAAGAAAAATTATTATTTCCTTGTCAGTGCTTGGAATTTTATTTGAAAATTTCATATCAGGGCTCTGTAATATTGGAATTTTTAATTAATTACATATTAGAAATTGAAAAAGGTTTTGTACTTTCCACGATGTATCAATCATTCAACGAAAGGTGTTTTATAACAGTATTATGAGGTCTCACCAAAAATTGTTTCTCCGAATTGAAAAAGTTGAAATTGTGGAATAATAATAACTTCTTAACAAAAAATTGAACTGACGAAATACGGAAATTAAAAGTAAATAATAAAATAAACCTTAGTCTCAGTAACTGAGCTCCTGAACTAATGTAAGTAACTAATTTTGAGTCGGCGCCAAACAAACAATCAACGAAGAACATCAAATTACTTCAAAAAAATTATCAGAATGTCAACTCGATGCCATCATTTTACGCCTTACCTAATTCATTTGCTTAAAAAATTGATTACTTACATTAGTTTAGGAGCTTAGTTATTGAGACTGAGAGGGTTTATCTTATCATTTACTTTTCATTTCCGTATTTCGTCGGTTCAATTTTTTGTTAAAAAGTTATTATTTTTCAATTTTATGTGGCTAAAAAAAATCATTCAAATCGGATAACCGAGTACAAAGTTATGCCTGATAGAAATGGTTTATGGACCGAAATTCTGAGGGTGAACGATCGTTAATGGGCCAAAATTCAGAGGGTGAACGATCGATATCCTCCATTTTGCTACCCTTAGGGGTGGCATTTCTTTTCAATTTGAGATGGGACCAACTCTGGAGTACACCCTATCCATTGAAAAAAAAAATCATCATCGAAATCGGACTACTCTATGGAAAGATATGCGTGGTATGTTGGCTGAAATCTACTAATTACTACCTACATGATTTTTGATTACTTCCAAAATACTTACTTACCAAGCTTACTTCAACTATTGACTTTTAAATAAAATGATTATCTACTTCAACTATTCATTGTTATATAATATAAATTATTTTTCAACTTTCTGGTTCGTTGATTTCATCACTTTGTATATAATGCCATCCTTGCACGGATGTAGGAGGATCTGTCAATGTCAACTACATATGTGTGCCACTGTTCACAAGTGAAAAATCAATCAATCAAAAATCAAATTAAATACACGCGTCGACTAGAGAACCTCCTCCTTTTTGGTTTCGTCGGTTGAAAATCATATATCATAGATACACTGAACGAAATTAAGGGACGAACAGATATTTTAATAACCAAAGTCAAACATATTTGAGTATCATTTCCATCCCAGTATATCCCTAAAATATTGTCAACATTTTTCTATAAATTAATGTTATTCTCTCTAAGTATCCAATACACTCATCTTTTCATATTTACAAATATTGGAGCTTTCTTCTTTCATGTGTTTTGAATGGAAGGTATCGAGAAACAGTTTTTGGTTTCTCGTGTACGTGTTTCTCACATTTTCTCCGAATTATGCCAATAACTTTTCTTTTTTATTCCTTTAATATCATTAACACTTCTTTCCGATAGTCTACCTGTGATTCCGTTCTTAGATATTTTTTACAGATCTGACTCTTTTTGTAATGCCTCTTTTATCGTCTCAGACTACCAGTGTGCCTTCTTGGTTTGTGTATTTATTATTCTTGATGCTCCGCATATTTGATCCACAGTATCCATAATTTTGGATCTTTTTTTTAAATTTTTTTTTAACGACTTTCCTTTTTCCCACTTCTCGAGTATTGTTGTCTTCATTTTCCCATTTCATCAAGAAAAAGTTATCGCTTTCGATTTCGGGGCCTCTTGCGACTATTGGAAATAATGTGCAAACATTTTAAAAGATTGTAGAATTCAAAAAAGTATATTAGGATTTGAATGTCCTGAAATGAGTTGAAGAAACATGGAAGAGATGCTTGTATTCCAACCTATTTCTTTTCACTGCGAAAATTTCAGAAAATTCTTAGAAGCAATATAGAGGACAGTATTTATCACTCTCGGTTACGAACGTGAAAGCCATTTTAACGAAAACGAAGGCAGAGTTCACAGAATATAATATTCCAGAAAGGCTCGTAAATGGATATTCCACTGAAACTGATGATCCAAATAATATTATGTGTAATTGAAATTTAAATAAGATGATCGAAAGTGCAAGTCAAAATATGGTGATTAATGCATGTGAACGTGATATTCCAACTACAAAAAAGAATACATATTATCATTTCAGTGATTGGTCCAGGTTTCCATGGACCAAAATTATCGAACATTGAAAACTAGTTTATCATTATACCCACGTATGAGAATTGTCCAAAAAACCATAAAGGACTATTTTTTCAATGTCACAAAAATTTTGTCAGATCAAATAAAATATATCGAAAGACATAAGAAATGAAAGCACTGCAATGCTATGATATTTAGTATGTACATGATCCTTATAGACTAGAGAAGGGAAGATTTCATCAATTTTATTTCAAATTTCATGGATAACTAGTAACACCAAGTTTCCAGTATGACTGAAAAGGTGAAACAAATGGATTTTCTGTAACTGTGGAAATTCAGCTTTTCCAGTTTCATACTGAAGTATACCTGGTTTTTAACCGACGAGAAAAAAAAAGGAGGGAGTTCTCTAGTCGACGCGTATATATTTTTTTTCAAGTATGATCACGCATAATTTTTCACAGAGTAGTTCGATCGATTCCGATGATTTTTCTTCAATTGGATAGAGTATACATCGAAGTTGGTCCCATACGAATTTGAAAAAAAAGTCACTCCTAAGGGTGAAAAAATAGGGGATATTTATCGTTCATGCACTGAATTTTCACTCGTTGACCGATTCTACCATTCATAACTTTGTGAGCGGTTATCCGATTTGAATGATTCTTCCTTCATTGGATAGGGTAATGTTCATTCTTGGAAATTTGGATCTGTAAAAAAATTATTCACCCATTAGGGTATCCAACTAGGGGATTAATAACTTTTCATCTGTGAACCAATTCTGTTGAAACACATAATGGATACCTGGAGTCAATTGAGTAGGTAGACATTAGTGAATTTCAGCCACAAAAAAGTAAAAAATAAAAACTTCTTCACAAAAAATCAAACTGACGAAAAAATAAACTGAAAAGCAAAATATAAAATAAACCCTCTTAGTCTCAATAATAACTGAGCTCCTAAACCAATGTAAATTACTAATTTTGAGTCGGCGCCAAATGAACGAAGATCATTACATTACTTTGAAAAAGTAATAAAAACGTCGCCGTGCATCCCACTGGCTTCATTTTACGCTTCACCTAATTCAATAGCTAGTTTGTTTGGCGCCGGCTCAAAATAAGTTACTCAGATTAGTTTAGGAGCTCAGTGATCATTAAGACCAAGAAGGTTTATTTTATTTTTTGCTTTCCAGTTTATTTTTTTGTCGGTTTAATTTTTTGTCGGTCTAATTTTCCGTTAAAAAGTTTTTTTAATGTCTGGCGTTCAGAGTGAGTTTGGTGCGCCGTTTCACTCAAGTTCTATGAAATAATATGATGAGTAAATTAAACTATTTTTTTTTATTGGTGCCCCTTTTTACCCATTTAAAGCACGCCTCAGCGTGTTTAAATCGAACTTTAAAAAACGCGCGTTTTTTAAAGGTAACCATGACAACATCAACAAATCGAGAAACGTGAAGTCTAAATGACAAATTTTTGATTATTGATCTGACAGGAGTACCTTGTAACGTCAAAATATTACTCACAATTCGTTCATTTATTTGTGCTCCTCCATTCATTTGATGAACTTTTCATATTCTTTTTTATATATATATCACTGGATTTTCGCGGTATTAACCGCGATTCTGCCTCACTATTCAAAAAATCGATATTAGAATAATTCATTTTTGAGCTCTGGTGACAACAAATATTGATCTTTGGTAACAAATTGCAAAGGAATGTTTTTCTCATTTCCATGACAACGAAAGGTATACTGATGTCACATCACGAATTCAACCTTCTTGCATTATTAGTTCTTATTTCTATTATTTGTAGTAATAATACCAGTATATATGATTTCAAAGTGCACCAATAAAAAAAAATAACGTAAAGTATTCGTGGATAACTGGTCTTAAAAACACTTGCTCTATTTCGAGCACTCCGGCTGCGCCGTCGTGCTCGAAAAATCGCGCGTGTTTTAAAGCCCTTTTTATCCACTTATACTTTAATATACTATTTCTCTAAATGCAGAAACTTAGTGAATAGACTTTTTACACACGGTGAGTTTCCATTAAGAAATCTTTAGAACAGTTATAGGTGAAAAATTAATATTAGTATGACTCTCTATAATTTGGAGGGCCTTTTGATAGGACTGGTCGTCGAAGTGACAGCAATTTCAGTTATGCTTTACTATGATTTTGGCGAAGCTCCATGTCTCTGAACTCTCTGCAGGCGCGTACTGCGACACTTTTGGGGGCCGGACTCTTAACGAACATGAAAAAATATTCAAGTCAATTTCGAACCACTTTCATCTACGTGACAATGCATCATGACATTTTGACGAGGAAAAAAGATGGCGACCCAAGATGGCAGACGACATTCATGATTAATTGTTCGATTCTGTTCATAACTGGTATGCGGGTTTGTTTTTGTCATAATCATGATGGCGGTCCCGATATGGCTGACGTGTATTCTATTATTAATGTTCCAAATCAATTCAACATTGCTATCTAGGGGTTTTTGGGATCACAAATTATGATTGTGTTGTTCGATAATTTGAGGAGGCGGCTTCAAATTATTTGATATTATATGAACACAGTTTCAATTTTGAAGTGCACTAGCGTTCGAATAACCACACCAGTTTATTCAATGCCATAAGCCACATAAATAATATATCATACAGGGCAAAGCAATACGTTTTACATAATTATTCTGTATAATTGGTCTGCATTCAATTCGACGTTATTAATCCAAAAATACAAAAAAAAAAATTATTAACACACCCTTCACTAACAAACAATGTAATCAAATCTTGGAAGTCAATTTTAACCTACTTCTGATTGTCGTATCGGAATGAAACTTGGTCGGTATATATAGTTTGGATGACAATACTATAATTTGGTATCTTGAAGCTGATCTGATGATGGAGCCAGGAGGTGAATAGTGGAACTCTTCAGTGGCTACTAGGAAAATATGGTGAATGCACTGAGGCCGTTCTCAGCAATATTTACAATTCAAAGATATGGCGAATGCACTGGTTCTCAGAATGTTAGCGATAATTTTGTTATCAATAACTTCCATCTCATGTAGATGAATCAATCGAAGAGTTTTTCTGTAGCAATATGGACTGAAAAGTTAAAAATAAAATTTAAGATTGAAAAAACTGAAAAAACACGCATATATGGCAATAAGGAGTAAAAAGTTGAAAATAATAAGAATAAAGTCATTGACCAAACAATTTTCTCTAATGTTAATGAAGCGTGGGGTGCTCTTCACTCACTTTTCATAATGATATTGAAATAAGTGATATCAGCATGTTTGCGCCACCAAGTATCCACGTCTGGCGAAAAGAGAGAGAGGATGACTTTTGTCATTGGTGACAGAACACTGACAGATGTGTTACATATTTTTTCGTTCGTTTATCCATCCACATTTATATTGTTCATTTTTCAATTGAATAAAACTGTTATGATCAGAAATCAGTTTAAAACATGGTCCTTACGAGCGGATGAGCAATCAGTGGAAATAAACGACGAAAAATTAACCACGAGCTGCAACAATAAAGGCGAAACAGTGCAGCATCCAAGCAATCAAGCGGACCAGACAATTGAGTGGAGCCGACCATAGAATACGAACACAACTGGTGAGCCTTTTCTAATCACAATACATTTCTTCTCTAAGCGATTTGAATCGTACTATTTGCGAGATTTCAGGCATTTTCAATGAGATCTAGAATTTGATTTTGTTTCGTTATATCTGCTTTAATAATGATTTCAGAATTGTTTGAATTTCAATGAGTGTAAATATGTAACGAGTGTTCTAAGGGTGTTATTTTTTGGTACCCAACTATCAAATTTTAAATACGGACCTGGATTTTTTATCACTTTTTAAGGCTTCACTGGTCATAATCATGATTGTGAAGCCTAAAAAAAGTGATACAAAATCCAGGTCCGTATTTAAAATTTCATAGTAAGGGGTGGCCCAAGGAAAATAACACCCTGTAGAACACTTTCGTTTACATATTTTTACAGCTCATTGAAAGTTGCAAACAATTTCTGGAAATCTATTTTATCAAAGCAGATATAACTGAAAAACAAAAATCAAATTTTTAGTTTTTTCCTGTAATCGCTGAAAGTGAGAGGGCTAGCTTAGATTTTTCAACATTATAATAATGAGCTCCATAAT
This sequence comes from Gonioctena quinquepunctata, assembly GCA_018342105.1. NCBI lineage: Eukaryota > Metazoa > Arthropoda > Insecta > Coleoptera > Chrysomelidae > Gonioctena > Gonioctena quinquepunctata. The sequence goes on along the minus strand of JAFIRS010002464.1, from coordinate 173,100 downwards.
ACGCAACTTTGCCTCCATTCAACACTCTCTGTGGCTCTTACCGTTTCCGAGATCCCCATGCATCTACTCGAATTTCACTCACCCGGTATAATATCTTCGACAATTCATCATGGCACAACTAATTGAGTTCAGCATCAATAAACATGCCAATAAGCTTGACACTATACCCTTCTGTTGAAGTTTGATCGAAAGATAAATGAGATTCTGGGTTTTCCCAGAATTATTCACTAGCTAGTTGGAGCCAAACCACTACCTCCAAAGCGTATTATGCGCAGTCAAGCAGTTCTTTCATCTGAAAACGAATAAATTCTTGGGCAAAATATGATAATGAAGTAAGTCCCAAGACAGAGCCTTGAGGCACCCATGTAAGATTTTCTCCAAATCTGATTCAACATGGATTGCCAAACACACTGTGATCTATCACATAAATACATTTACAATCTAGAGGAAGGCCATGTATTTATACTTTAATAGGAAAACTCCCTGAAAAATGTATTGTTGATTGATTCAACCTAAATTCAAAGTATTCAGGACAAAGCAGATACTCTGCTTGATAGAATGTTTGTGAAATTTCTCAAAAATAGCCCTTCTATATAAATGATCACAACATTCATCATTATTCTTGTAAAAATTGAATTGTTAGAAAAGCATTAATTTCAAAGAAAATTTCCAAACTTCAACGAGGATAAGTGAATTTGATGAAAAATAAATGATTTAAGAGTTGCTAGCTATCCACCCAACCGGGATTCTAGACAGTTCCAAATGAGAATACTACGCGCCTTCTCCTGAATATTGGAGCATGAAAGAGTATGAATGAGTCACCAGGAACTCATTAAAAACCCTCTTATGAAGTCCTTGAAGCACATGTGTGACTGCCGCTTCATCGGGTGCGAACTAAAATGAAAAAACATCCCCCTCACTGCGCTACCCTTCCTCAATTAATTTTCTATTACCAATCATTTTGGTCGGTGGAAAACATGACAGGCACCATTGTGAAAATAAAAGGGTGAACGCGCTTTGTTTGTCTATTCCAATACTTAGCAGACACAGTGTGAGGCAGTTGGAAAATCCAGAAGGAAAATGCAACAAACATTCCCAAAGTGACTCTAGATCATTCTCAATGAAAAATCAATTACAGTTGACCAGCAGTTTTATATTGCATTGTTCATGACGTCCTCATCAGTAGTGTCTACGGACCCAACAATTTGACTTCCATTCCATTCCATTTTATGTATAACAAAAATTCCTCCATCTAATAGCGACTTTTCGGTTGAAAATTCAGATCAAGAAGTACTGAGGGAAACTGAGATTTATTCCAATATCCAAATTATCTCGATTTTAATTAATCAAATGAAGGACATGCAAAACTGAATTCTGAGGAAAGCGACGGAGTACATGAAGGTCAAATGATGAAACCAGGAGAGTCAAAACTTAGAGGTATAGGATTGATAGTATTGAAACAGTCAGAGGTCAGGATTGAATTCGATGATGTTTCTGTTGAGGGAGTTCCTTTATGCGTTGTATCTGAAATATCTCAATCAGCCGATTTCACATTACTCAGGGAAAACTCCCACCGAAAAGAATTCAGTCATTTTCATGAATACGGTGATAAATAAATAATAATAATAAATTGCTTTCATTTACTCCAACTACAGTCCCCTCCCCTGTTAACTTCTGGAAGGTTCGACGTAGAACAATGGGATGAATGGAAACTCTTTCGAGTGGTATCACCGATACTACTTTTTAAAATAAAAGACATTGTGATTGATCGATAAATGACGCGGGGGGAAAATCAACTTGAAAACTTCTAATGGCATAGAGGTTGAGTTGCACATCGTTGGAAAGGTAATTCAATTCTACTTTCAACCATGGTTGTTTTACGGAACACAATTGCCATGAGTGATGCGAAATACGGTCACTAGAGGAAGATTCACAATTTTCAATTTTCGAATACGTTGAAGGACACAGGGAAATCCGAAATCGTTCTCATTGTGTTACAGACAGATTTGTATCTTTGTCTTAACATTCATAACTCGAAAAAAATAATAATATCCCAAGTATTTTTGGAAATAAAATATTCGTATCTTCCAAAAAAAAATCCAAAATCCAAAAATAAAATACTATTCTTTGGAAAAAAAAATACCTCAAAAAATTGTACATAACACTGTACATCGCGTGACACAGCAAATACAAATAAATGAGTTTTTTATGGCAAAAACAACGCCGCGCGGCGTTGTGATGAAATTCTGGCTAGTGGAGATTTAAACCAACATTTTATACTCAGATTTTGAATGCATAAAATAATCCAATTTTTAACTCAAATGATACCCCATCCTTTCATTTTCAATGACCATTATCATAACGGGTAACATTTATGGGATTTGTTGAACTGATAATCAAGCAGTTACCTAGAAATGACTAATCTGAAGTTGGATTATATTGTCGATGTTTAAGACCTTCTAATATATGAATGATTATGACTCAACTTACCGGTCTTCATATTTGAAACGATTCATCGCATTTGTATTTAGTGAATAGTTTCACCTAGAATGAATTGAGTATTGAGACAACACAATGGTAGGTAGGGAGAGAAGAAAAGACGAGTGGACACGATTGACAAAAATTTTGCTTCATATTCTCAATAAATAATAATCCTACATAATATTTTTGTTTGTTATATTCGACATTTCAGATGCTTATTGTGAAATTATGTATCGATAAAATTCAAAAATAATTGAATGGTTGAAAAGACAGTCGAGTTATCTTTTCAACGATGTGTTACTTGACCCCTCATGCTTTTTTAAACTTTTAAGTAAATGTGCCTCCCGCGCCCTCTAACAAGCAATCACAAAGTCATTCATTTCAAAAAGTAGTATCGGTGGTATTTTCCAAAACGTTTTGTATCTCATTGCTCTACGTCGAACTAAAAACGTTAATAGGGGGAGGGGGCTATAAAAAGCCGCACTGTATAGATTCGGTACAAGAATGTTGCTTTGATTCAGCAAGGCCATCAATGGTCAACCAAAGTGGTACATGGCACATAATACCAAAAAAACAGTTAATAATATAATTATACTAATACCTAAAACAAAAATACGAGAGAGAGGAAGAGAGAAAAAGACAACAAAAAAGACCAAAAAAAACCTCTCTCCACTTGAACTTATTCAATTAATTCGTTAAAATAAAAAATACTTTATTGTTTCGAGTGACGAAAGTAACATTTTTTCAAGCGAGAGAACAGTTTACCAAGGCTGGTAATGTTCACGAGTTTCAAAAAATGTTTTCGACGAGTGAAACACTATACTTTTTCTACAACCCTGTTCATATTATAATAATATGCTGAAAAAGAACGATGAACAAATATTTCATTTTAAATTAAAAATAACAGAATTTCTTTGAACATCAATTATGATTTGAATATTGGTTAATTGTTACATTTGGCAATTATTCAAAATTATAGGAGTATTACAATCAAGATTTTTATGTATTGAGGTAGATGATGCCACATCTGTTATGTTGTTAACTGATATCACTCCAGATGAAGATGCGCCTTAATTGGATAGCGTTGTATTTTGTATGAATTGTAAAATTTTGGTTTGTGTTTGATTATTTTTGCTGCTAACTGATTGATCAACATATCCCTTCGCAACGTTACTGGATTTCCAACCTCCATGCTTTTTTAATAGCGTTGCGGAAGTTCTACGCAAACAATGCCCAGTATATTTTTTCGTGCAATCGCACGCGAAATGAGTATTTCGCGTTCTCAGCTCAGTCCGCGAAATTCAATTTCGCGGTGGTTACTCATAGCAACGGCCGCCAAACCAAACGTCACTTTCAAATTTGACATTTCTGAAATACGACAATGACAAGTATTATTTTATATTCTGTTTGTCCCACCAATCTTTAAACTTACTGTAAATTTTACGTACTTCCGTTTAGAATTTTCAGGTATTAAAACGGAAGAGGCCAAGTTTACAATACTTTTCAGCTCTGTAGGAGTGCAAGATACCGAAATATCACTATCAGATTCAGACATATTTGCGTTTTGTCAAGAACTTTTTTTTTTTCTATTTATATACAAATATTTATTTCCCAAACAACTTCCGTGCCTACCTAACATTTCTACAGACACACAGTCTTATGTACATTTCATATATCTGTGGCTTGGTACAAGAAGTGACCAAGTCAGTTTTCGTCTGTTTTGAGATTTTTGGCCAAAGTACTTCATAAAAACATGAAGTTTCCAATGTAAAAAGCGCCCATGTCTAAGACCTTCGGAAATCATGACAGACAAGAAATACTTATGTCATTCCTTAGAACCTTGAAATTAATTGCTAGATATATCTAAGTAGACATAAGCATTCAGATAACTACAGATGTTGGTGCAAGAAAGTCATAAGTGGACTTGTGCAGTTCTGCCTTTTATTATCTTGATGTAAAATCTGCATATGTCACGACATATGTACTTCTTGTTGAATAATTTTAATATTTCTTATTGACATATGGCAACATAGCTCCCGTTGGAACGAAAATTGCGACAGTGGTATATCAATCTCAATCTCTAGTTTATAGCTATTAGTTTTGTAAACATTCACAATAGGTTATGTCAATTACCTATGGCACGTTCCGGTAAAAATTGACGTGTTTTTAGGAAATTTGTCCAATTGTATGCATTCCTTGTTGTTTTGAAGATTTCTTTGTGTATTTTAATGATAGAATTGGTGAAGTTCCTCCATAAAAGCGAAATTTAGAAGTATCTATAATGTTTTCACGTGGAAAACTTCTAGTTCAGATGTGTGTAGAGGATTCAAATAATAAGAGTAAGTTTGACTTGGGCACTTCTTGATTTATTTAAATAATTTGTTGACTTTTATGGTTTTTTTTTCAGATGGATTACCGGACAAATCTTCGGAAATTTTAACCAATACAACGAACATTCAAAATAGCAATAATGTTGATAACAATTATTCTACTATGATATCAGTACAAAGTTTGTTTGAAGGTATCTATTTCTTAGTACTTTATAATAATAAAATTGTTTGGAAGCTGAAATTTTGTGAATCATGGCTATTTTCATTGAATTTTTCTGCAGATAACCCATTGGATGAATCTTCAGGAATTATAACGAATACAATGACCATCAAAAATAGTAATGCTGATGACGATTTCATAGTGGAAATGCAACCTGTGTTACAAGGTTACTATAATTTTCTTCATCACTGAACCCTACTAAACCCCAGATCCGGTAAAATATTTAACTAATCCGATTGCTATTTATATTTTCAGACATATCCAGAAACTATGTTCCAATGGATAATACACATAATAATGATGCTCCATCGACTTCTGCTGGCTTGTTTCCACGAACATCAAAAACAGCATCAATGATAGCAAACGAAAATCAACAGAATGTCAGCATTACTGATGATTTGTTATCCGAAGATAGCTCAGAAGATGAGTATCAGCCTTCGCATACTGAGTCATCATTTTCTGATAATGATGAGGAAGATACCAGGCATGATGGTTATGATCAGGGCAACTCTATTATACCAAACGCTCGTAAGAAAAAAGGTATAGGAAAGACAAAATTGACAGAGGAGACTAAATCAACAAAGAGAAAACGAAACCCTACGAGCTGGAAGAGAAATAAGCGTCATGAATCAAAAACCAAAGGACTACCCTATTATTCAACAGCAAACAAGTTTGTTCCTGGAAAATGTTTGAAGCCTATTTGTTCCTGTGAAGGAAAGTGTGGAGAAAAATTTCCAGAAGATAGAAGACTCAACTTTTTTCAAAATTTTTATGCCCTAGACTCAAACTCTCAAAATCAATTTATTGCTCAAAATTTTGATGTAGTTGAAAAAAAAGTTGAAAGACTTCGACAGAGTCAAAGGCCAAGTAAACGACAATTTACGATTTTGTATTTTTTACACAATAACGGGAAAAAAATTCAAGTTTGTCGTACAATGTTTCTTGGCACGCTAGATATTAAACCAGGCAAAGTAAAAGTATTGGCTAAAAAGAAAAGACTTTCTACGAGTGGCATATGCCCTGACGATAAAAGAGGAAGACATGGCCACCAACCAAAAATCAGCAACGAAGCAATATCTACAATAGAAAATCATATAAAAAGCTTTCCTTCATATATCAGCCATTACTCAAGATCACATACGGATAAAAAATACTTGTCACAGGAATTAACGATTTCAAAAATGTATCGGTTTTACATAGATTACTGCGCTCCTCAAAATATAAAACCGGAACTTGAATCTTTTTACAGAAAAATATTTGTTGAAAATTTTAACTTATCATTCCATAAGCCATCAAATGATACCTGTGCAAAGTGCGATAAGTTCAAGATGTTGATTGGTACCACTACTGATTTGCACGAAAAACAGTTAATGAAAAAAATTACAACCAACATTTGGCCATGGCTGAGCAGGCATACAACGAAAAAAAAAAAGAGACAAAATCCAAAGTCTCAATACTGAAAATATAGTATTTCTATCATTTGACTTGGAGAAATGCCTAGCAACACCTATGCTTCAAAACAATGTTTCCTTTTATAAGAGATCATTATGGACGTACAACCTCACTATCTACAGTTGTGTAAACAAAAAGAAATACGCCATATGTTACATTTGGGATGAATCATTAGGTGGAAGAGGAGGACAGGAAATTGCATCGTGTTTGAGACATTACATTCTTTCCTTACCAGAAAGTGTCACTGAAATCAATATGTTTAGTGACTGTTGTAGTGGACAGACAAGGAATATTTATTTTTCTATTATGTTGTCTCTTTTAATGGAAGATTTCAACAAAAATGGAAGGAGTATTGTGATAAACCATAAGTTTTTAGAACCAGGACATACCCATCAGGAAGCTGATACTATACATGGAGCTATTGAGAAAGTGAAAAAATATACTACTGCCAAAATTGAAATGCCCAGAGATTGGGCAAACTTGATTAGAATGGTTCCAAGAGAACCTCCCATTGAAGTCGTAGAAATGCAGCAAAAAAATATTCTGGATTTCAAATCATGCTTAAAAAGTCATTATGTGCATCGGAAAATCAATACTGACAAAGAAACAATAAACTGGCTTCAAATAAGACGGCTACAATATCGCACTGAATTACTTCCTCAGATAGGGTATAAAACATCGTTCACCTCTGAAAATTTTAAGATCCTGGATTTATCCTCAAAGAGGAAGAATACTAGAGAAGCGTATCCCACACGTCGATTAGCTCTATCTTCTGGAGCAAGCCATATTCCGAAAGATAGTGAAGTAATTCTAACGCCAATAAGTACATGTCGGATTCCCCTACCAGAAAAAAAAGTTAAAGATCTCAAGGATTTAATGCCTTACGTTTCTGAAGTAAGCAAATGCTTTCACGAATATAATATTTTTTCTCAACCCACTGTACCAGTTGACGAAGAATATCTACCAGATGAGCGTGTATATGAAGATGATGAATAGAGAACACTATAGCAGTATTCATTTAAGTTCATTTACTGTTTTATTTTGATATTTTTTCAATAAAAAAATTAAACCAAAACGGTTTTATTACCTAAGTCATTAATTTCCCGTTACAAGTATACTTCAAGAATTGACCATGTCATTAGAAAAAATACTAAAATTATTCTTATTTAAACAGAAAAATATCAACTGAACACTGAACAGTTGAAACACTTGAGATACACTCAATATTTCCCAAAAAATGTAAATGAAAGCCTGTATGGAACAATAAATATTCTCGAGCGCATGAAATTGCAGCTCCTGAAAAGTCACGATTTTCGACATAGTCATTTCTTGTACCAAGCCACAGATATATCGAGTTTAGACAAACCATATTTTCGTGTTGATACCTATTTACATTAAAATGGCATTTACATATGGACGGTGAGAAATAATCCACTCTGAAATGAAGCATAATATATCGATGAAATATAACGTTCCATTTTTTGGTATATATATTATATTCAGACAGTTCAACATAACAGCTTAAAATAAATACCTACCTACCTATATAAATTATTCAGTACCTATATAAACTCTTTATGAAACTTCAATAAATCTATGCATCTATCAACAGGTTTTTTTCTATAGGAACTACAAAAAAGATAACAAATATTCAAAACAGGGAAACCATTACATTATTTATGAAACAGACAATTTTACGAATACGGGTTCCAAAAGATATAAATAGAAATATTCGCATTACAAATAATAGATATCCGCAGATATGAATGTCAATCAAAAATAATGCATCATTTTGGAAAATATCAATATACTGTATTCAGCTTCAAGATCTTCTGGAGCCTCAATATTATCTGATATAATAGTATCTTCTCAATTCCTAATAGGGGGTCTCACAATTTTTATTCCTTTTAAACTGTTTTGTTATATATATAACGGATATTATCCAATTATAACTGTTGTTTCGAAAGGGTGTCAACAAAATTCACAACCAAAAGTCGCAAATCGACCCCCAAAGATATGTTATATGATATGATGAAATTAGTAAAAATATAGTGATGTCATGATTTTTTTCATATATCTTTATAGGTACGACTACATATCAGTCTTTTAGAAAATCTAAACGATAGTCACCTCCATTAAGGAGACTTCTCTAGCACTAAAACGAGTCTAACGATGAATTCTAAACAGCTAAATGATATCGTTTGTCAAAAAAAATCTAGGCTTTTGCCGGGATTTTCGTCCTGCAGAAATAGCCTCGTATGTTTCTATTTCTTTCATCCTACCTCCGGAAACTATTCAAGAAAAATACTTAAAGCTTTTATAAATATACTATTTACACAATATTCGAAATTCTATCCTCAATCTATACAGCAACTTATCGTACAATCAGCTGGAATAGACTCAGTACTTCTATCACCAATAATGACTGTTCTAATGTAGTGGAAGATGATATTAATTCACATTCTCTCCTGCCATACTCCGAGCAGTGTAGCCGTATCAAGAAGACATTTTATCCAGGAGTTTATAGCTGAAATGGGCTGATTCTTCTCCACAACGTCTCCTTACTGCGTGAGTTAGACATTCAACGTACTGTTGGAATGAGCAGCAAAGGTTTTTAATGCCTTCATCAGCTGCATGTCTCCTCTTCTTCCTTAAAACAGTATCGATGTTGAGTTCTGATATGTTTACTTCCGTTGGTGAGCTTGACTGGATATCTTGCATATCCTTGGTATATCCTTTAAAGCAAACTTCTCCTTCGCTTGATACCTGCGTCATACAAGGGGCGTGCCTCAGGTATTCTTCTTGGAATGTTCCGTTCTTGCAAAGTTCATGAACCATCAATCCGGTGCCGTGAAAGAGTTTTTTAAAATGCTGCCTATCTTCTCTATTCATGCAGTGTCTTGTAAACGTATGGATACACCTGACGGCTTCCTTCAAATCCGGGCAAACTTTCTCCAAGTCTGCTCTGCTGGATACAAAAGAAGTCAAACCAGAATCCGTTAAAACTGAAAGAGGCTTAGAACATTCCATCAATTGCTTGGAACTACAATGTTCATGTCCTTTGGCCTTGGCCTTGCCGAAATAATTTGTATATATCCAACCATATAATTTCCATAGCAACGCTGTGACTTTGTTAACTAAATTGAACTGCTGTCGATTTTAAAGCAATAATATATTTATTTGCAATTATCTAGTTCAATAATTTTGAAGATTGCACGAAAAATAATGTGTATGTCATGACCGCGAAACTTTTCAGCGACCTCAAGATTATCCTGCCTCGGCCACAAGCGGCTTCGGCGATAACTTTTCTTCCGGTACGCTAAAAAGGTATTTCGCGGCCTTGGCATACAAATAACTATTGGGGATCAGGCAAGTTCAAATATTGAGCTATTTGCCTAGGAAATTTACTGAATTTATTTATTCCCACATTCTGTCTAGTACACTTTCCGTTCTGGTAGTTAATAAAGAATCTTGAACTTATTTTGTCCATATCTAGTGGACAGAGGTATATTTTAGAAATCTCGTAGAAGAACCCAGAAATGTGGAAGGAACGAGGTTTATGTATAAGGTATTGTAAGTAAGTGTATACTGCTGGTATCTTTCACATCATTTACTTTCAAATCTTTTTATTCATGGCAACGACAAGCCCCCGAAATTCCAAAATCTAAGGCTACCTACAAACGTTAATATTGATATCATCGAGAATTTCTCGTAATAATGAAGTAATTAAGTCACCTTAGTCATTAAGTATTTGGAGTCGGGTGCATTCTTCAAGAAAGGGTGTATCGCATCGGTAGAACAAAATTCAGACTTTTGACTTTTAAAACCATGAGATTTTCGTTTCAAAAAAGACCGTAATTTGGGATATTTACTGATATCGATATTATTTTCAATCGATAAAGTGGTTCTCAACATCGAATACATAGACCATAGCGTCGATGACTTAATTTTTTTTGACAACCATTCAAAATACGCAAGCAGAACAGTTTCCGAAAATGAACTCACATGATTATCAACTCTCCAATCCATGAATTTTGCATATATTCCTTAATATCTCTTTTTAGATTTTACTGGTAATAAATCCAGAGAGGTTTCCTCAGCTTGATCTGCTATTTCTGGTGGTGTATTTGGAAAATCTGAATCACTTTCCAATCAGAAATCATGATAGCTCAAAAAACGAACAATGGTTTCAGTGGAAACTGACAAGTCTAAACAATCAACGAGGAACGTCAAACTAATGAAACCAGGCAACTAGATATAAATTGTTTTTAAATCTCACGGAATTTTTACGATTCTATTTTGCTTTTTAATTAATTAAAAGTGAAATAAATGCATTTTGATTATAGAAATGATTCCAGTCTTTGTTTATTAATAATTGAAAGCCATCAAAACATTATAAACGAGGGCGGGAAATGATTGAAAATATGAATTTAACGAAAGTTAGCGTCATGAGAATGTCTCTCACCTGCGACCTAAATCACGTTTTCGCTAAAGGTATTCTATTAAAAAATGACGTCTTTTCGTAAAGGGTTGTAGAAAAAACGTATACTTTCAGAACAATACGTTCTATTCTATAATATATAATATAATCTTTGTGTAAGAAGTTAGCTTCCTTTGCTTTTGCCAATGAACTTGACATATCTACAGCCAGATCCACTTACTTTGCCCTTGTAGAGTCCCATCTTAGATATGGCATTGCGTTGTGGGGATTTTGTACTGCAGAAGAGATCTCTCAGATACTTGTGTGGGGCTAACTACAGGGATAGTTGTAGACAACTTTTTGTTCAACAAAGAATTTTAACTGTGATAAGCATCTTTATTCTGGAAGTGGTATGCCTAATTTACAAAAAATATGTTACTGATTCTTCTGAAAATAGACCTTGCAATACCAGACAGAGCTGCAATATTCACCTGCCAATACCTAAACTAAATTTAACAAAACACTATAATATGTATGAAAAGAAAAGAATATTCAATAACTTGCCACAATTAATTGAAAACATATCAGATCATAAACTATTCAGAAGATCAGTTAAAAATATGCTTTTCGAAAAGGCTTTTTATAGCCTGCAGGAATATCACGTGAACATGTCTCATATACCGTAATGTGATGCTGAAATAATTATTATGTAAACACTTTTGATTTTGTTTTTTTTTTCTCTCTCTCTCGTTCATGTTTTATCTGCTTCACTACCACTTTCAACATGTACGATGGTGCAAATATATGTATATGAATACATATGTTATTTGCTTGACGAAATTTTGTATATATTGTGATGTAATTGCTTTCATAGTATGCAAGGTTATTATTCTTATTTATTTATTTATTTTTTTTGTCTATATATTCATACCTATCTGTTTTATATTCGATCAATTTCAATACCTATATGTTCTTCCAATCCTTTTATTTATAACTATATTTTTTATCTTACTTTGTCAATGAGAATTCTTGGACAATGAAGTATGTATCTATCAATAATAGCTATATGAATTATTCTGATAACGTGCAGACATGTTGATGATCATCCAGCTAGGACTTTACGCATATCGATTCATCAAAATGTAGTATTTTTAAAACTACATTGCAATTTTTTTCTATCGCATCTAATTGTTGCATAACTATAAAGAAAATGTATGTATATGTGTGTATAGGTGTATGTGCATGTATATGTGTGTAATGTTTGTATACATAAGAGTTTTTTCAATACTCCAATTTATTTTTCATCATCCTATCTCAATATATTGTACTGTATTATATCATAATAAATGTTTACATATAACATGGTCAAATAGAACATCTATCTATCTATTTATTTTTTGCTATTCAGATAAACCGAGCTCATACTGAAAAGTTTGTCCTCATTTATCTTTTTCCTGAGCTCTTTTTTACTGAGCTTCTTGTGATGTTTGAACAAATTACCACTCCATATTGATTTTTGTTCAACTCAAGGTAACATAAATATACTGCGACATATACAAAACGCTTGATTGCTTTTTGTTTGTTTCATAATCTTTGTATAGCTTGATAAGTTACTTCATATTTAGCCCCAACTTTACCGATTGAAAAATTAAATTAAATTACAGTTACTGTCTTCCCAGTGAGGTTTTGTATTCCTTCAAGATTATTTTCATATTATAGTCCGTGAAATAAAGGTATGGAGTAATAAACCGCTTGTCGTTTCAAATACAGGTAGGTATAAGTACGAACTGCTAGGAAAAACCCATAATCTTTGGATTTTGCATACTAAATGAGGGTTTATCACTCCACGCCTTCATTTTACGGACTATAGAATGACTGGATTCTCCGTTGTGGTGTAGATGAAAAACACATTTTCAGAATGTGTGGCAGATAGCGTAGCCATACACTATTTCTTTTTGAGTGTGGAATGTATGTTTATATGCTTTATCATTACGATTATTATTATATCGCTATAGAATTAATTCATTCACCTCAATCTAGGACACTATATTGTTTAAACCTCATCCATCCATCCTTTATCAACACTCAAACACCCTCTGAATAATACACTATCCCAGATAACGTTAATCAGTCGGAAGGGCTGAAGGTATTAACAGGTGAGGGGTTGTGAACAGTAGTGGAATGAATGTGGACTTATGAGGAATCCAAAGTAATTCTTGAGTTGCCTGTCAGTCTCTATCGCATACCTAGCAAGTGAATGGTTCGGAAACTGAATACTATGAGAAATCAATTTTAAATTCTGATTGTATGTTATATTGTTATCGATGAAATTTATTTTATTCAAAGTTCTGTTCAAACTGCCTATGCAATTAATACATAATTACAGTTATGAATATAGGTTTGAAGGGTGACACCGCAAAACGCGAAAAATTAAATGGTGTATAGTCAAACCACTTACAATTGCAGAAGCTTAAAAAATAAGTTCCCCTGTCTTGGGGCCGAATCCTTTGAGCAGCAGGGGAGGCGATAACTAATTTTATCAAAATATTCAAATATTTTAAAAATACCTTGAAATAAAAACATTATTATTATTATTAAAGGGCAATGGAATCATAATTTCGTTTTCCCATGGTCGAAAAAAGCACATCTATAGAATATTTCAAAACATATTTCGATCCCAGACCAGAGACGCTACTGGCTTTCATCTACTCAGACCTCCTGAAAAGGTGATTTATTAGTCTCAACGTATAGACACACCTACAAGCATTATCATTGGCTTGCGGTCACTCAAACAGCTGTCACTCAAACCCACGTTGACTATCGGATCGTTTGATCTTCTTTTAATCTACCGTTCGCCGACGGACAATGTTCACGAGTAATACATATTATTTTTCGTTCCGTTTCTTCGCATAGGGTAAAAGCCGGATAGTTGCCTCGGACGGATACATGCCTCAGTTTCAAATGCTCTATGTTAGACGAATTGACAGTATTTCTTTTTGATCATAATTAAAAGCGTCCCCCGCGCAGGCGCGATTGCGATTTCAGTCAAAAATATATTTCTTTGAGTGCATTAGAGTTTAAATTGCACTGTTTATTAGGTTTCATTGTTAAATATGTTTTATTTATTTCGTAAATAAAAAGGGCAAGTATCCGTATCAAATCGGATAGTTGCCTACTGTCTCTTGCGGATTGTTGCCCTATGTCTAAAAGGGCTAAACAATTAGCAGAAATTTTGAACTCGAATGAATAAATAATCGAGAAGAAGAATAAAACTGAGAAAGTAAAGAAAACAAGCGTAATGAAACAAACGAAAGAAACAAAAAACAAACTAGTTGGTAGCAAAGAAAAGATTACGAAGAAAAAAGGGCGACTACAGAAAAATAACAAATCAAAACAATATAGAGATATTACTAGCAGTGAATCAGAATCAGATAGCACAGATTTTATTGAACTGACTGAAGGAAGGGCTCTAAGGAAAAGAAAAACTCGTATCTACAGTTCTAGCAGTGAAAATGAAGAAAATGTTATAAGTTCAAAAATATCTGGGGGAAAAGCAACTAAAGGGCTACTAATCAAAGGCAAAAAAAAACAAATTATCTATTGGAGACACTGAAAATATATTAAAAGTAGAAAATATTAATTCAAAAATAGAAAATACCAAGAAAGAAGTTTCAGTTCATGATTATTGTGTAGAATGTTTTGGAAATTATAATTTAACTAAATCGAAATCAGATTGGATTGAATGTCAGATGTGTCGAATGTGGTTGCATGAAAATTGTTCAACACTCAAAAACCATTGCATGAGATGTGACAAGTTGAAGAGCTTGACTTCTGGTGATAATCAATGCTAATGCCAAAGTTGATTAGCATATTTTTAATATTTAAGATAAATACTAATACTTAATTAAAAAATTACATGTTCACTAAATATTATTATTTATTATAATTATAATTTAACTTTAATTATTACTTAATAAAAGATTGTATTCAACAATAAAAACTGATTATTTAAATAAATATAAGTTCATTTTTATTGGAAAAAAAAACAGACGGGCATCTATCCTCACATTGGGCGAGATTCCCTCCAACCATTCTTAACGTTAGGCAAGTAACCGCTATAGTTGGCAACTATCCTCTTTTTTAGAGGTCATATTAAACTGGATTTACTTAAAATTTATAATATTTATAATTTTTTTATAGATAGGGTATGTTAGAAGATTAATGAACTATGTTTGAGAATACACTTTGAATAAAAAATGTATTGGTACACATTTTTTAAAGGAGCTCTTTAAAAAGTGTGGCAACTATCCGGCTTTCACCCTATACGCTCGTGTTAACGAAGTGAGTTTTTGATTTGCTCCCTATAGAAACAGTTTCTGCAATTGAAAATGGTTGAACTTTTTTATATTCGTCTTTCATATGCCAAAGCCTCTACAAAATTTTAGAGTCATTCCCAAGTAAATACGAGTTAACTTTTATAGATCTCAGAGTTAACGTTCTCAACGCAGTAGTGGGTCTAGTCGAGAAGTGAGTTTCCTACGATTCGATTCGAGATGTCATTCTGAGAAAGAAGTATTTTTTCGATTTTTTGCGCGGACGAAAATTCCCTTTTTTAAACAAAAAAAAGTGTCATTCGTTTTGTGGCAATAGCTCAAAAACTACTGATGATAAAGAAAATCATGAAACAGATTCCTGAAGAGGTGAACATTTTCCATGGAAAACTTTGAACTCCCTGAATAAGAAAACACTAGTAGAATCTTAAGATTATTCGCACCATATTAGTAACTGAAAGATAAGTGCCATGTGAAGTGGAATGAATAGAATAATCGAATTAAACGGTTTTCTTCACATAAAGGATTCAATATAAAATTGAACCAGAAAATGGTAGATCTCAAGTGAAAAACAACTACTTTCCTGGCAAATACCACGCAGAACGTTGAATGATATTCACCTGAAAATCCATGCATACTTCCATATAATATCAATGGAATTAATGCAAAGTTTCTTTCTGATAACTGAAAATCCATCATACTTCCATATATCAATGACATTGAAAATCCGATTATGTTTAATTTATGTCGTGTTCACCTAACAATCTGCATACCGGTTTCAGGCTTCTTGGCCCTCATCAGTACGGAGTAGTCAACCAGCCAAAGGTCCAAAGAACTCTGGCTGAAGTGAGACACAACGTAAACAAACCATCATCGAGCTTGTAACACCTATAGGTACGCCGGAAAAGATAAATTTTAACTGGCGGTACCTAGTGACAGAAAGAAACACTCCGGAAATCTCCCACCTCGATAGGTTTCTAAATAAAAGATTCCTTCTCAGTAGGAGTGGCAAGCCCGTCTAGCATATAGTGAAAGATAAGTGCCATGTGAAATGGAATGAATAGAAAAATCGAATTAAACGGTTTTCTTCACATAAAGGATTCAATATAAAATTGAACCAGAAAATGGTAGATCTCTGGTGAAAAACAACTCTTTTTCTGGCAAATACCACGCAGAACGTTGAATGATATTCACCTGAAAGTATGGAAGTATGCATGGATTTTCAGGTGGATATCATTCAACGTTCTGCGTGGTATTTGCCAGGAAAGTAGTTGTTTTTCACCTGAGATCTACCATTTTCTGGTTCAATTTCATATTGAATCCTCTATGTGAAGAAACCGTTTAATCGATTTTTCTATTCTTCCACTCCACATGGCACTTATCTTTCACTATATTCTGGACGGGCTTGCACCTACGAAAGGAATCTTTGATTAGAAACCTATCGAGTGGAATTTCGAGTGTTTCTTTCTGTCACTAGGTACCGCCGTTAAAGTTATCTTTTCCGGCGACCTATAGGTAACAAGCTCGATGATGGTTTGTTTACGTTGTTCACTCAGCCAGAGTCTTTGACACTTGGCTGTGATACTCCGCTGATGAGGGCCAAGAACTCTAAACCGATGCGAAGTTAGGTGAACACGACATAAATAAACATAATCGACTTATCGAAAAAACATTGCATTCAATGTCCATTGATATTATATGGAAATCATGGATTTCAGGTGAATATCATTCAACGTTCTGCGTGGTATTTGCCAGGAAAGTAGTTGTTTTTCACCTGAGATCTACCATTTTCTGGTTCAATTTTATATTGAATCCTTTATGTGAAGAAAACCGTTTAATTCGATTTTTCTATATTAGTAACTGTTTACAAGAAGCTTATACAGCACTAAAACTCATATTTAAATTTCGCCACGTGTTGGTTAGATCGGTTAAAATCCTACTATGCAATTCATTAGTATTATCTAAACTGAATTTCTGTGACATTTTATATAATTCTTGTTTAAATTCATTTGATATAAATAGAATACAAAAATTGCAAAATTCATGCCTAAGACTTACTTTTGGTATTCGCAAATTTGAGCATATCAGTCACACTCTCAAAATTACTAAATGGCTACACATGAAAACTCGTCGAGAATTGCATTCTACTATGTTTTATATCAAGCTACCGAAGGAAAACTCTCCACCTTATGTGTATCACAAAATAAAATACAGAACTGATGTACATTCTCTAATTTTAAGACACAGAAATACTCTTACTATACCTTGCCACCATACTGAGTTTTTCAAACGATCGTTATCTTATTGCATTGTACTCCATTTCAATAACTTATCCCACGATTTCAGTTACTCATCACAACATAAACTGGTCCTATTTGACCATTATTTTTCTCAACAATAATTAAGTATGTCGGATTAAAATATCTTCCCTTGGCTACTTAATTGATGGCTCATTAATCGCTAAACTAATATTCTTTCTCTATCAATTCAATTCATTTATTCATTATTCTGTTTGCTGTCTTTGAATTCTTTTTGGGGTTAGATGGAAGGGCAGATGTATGTTAAATGCTAATATATATTTCATATTGTACTGTATTTATTATATACAAACTGAATCTCGCCCTAACTATATAAATGAAATGTTATCTTATCCTTTATTAATTGGTAATAAAGACATTTATTATTATTTTTAATCTAACGAATTTTCGTTCGTAGACAGCTTTGTAAACCGTGCATGCGAGAATCTTGAGTTCACGTGTTGAGTTCACGTGTTCTGAATCTCTGAGTCACTACAATGGTCGTGATATTATTTTTCAAAACAATATTCGATTGCGAATGAACGATACTGTTTGTGTCGTTTGTTTCTTACAAGTGGTTGTGAATATTATGATAGGTGCCTCAAAGCAGAGTATGAAGTCAACTAGTACTGACTTTATCACCAATTTGGATATAACAAGGTTCACTTTGTTTTTTTTTTTGAGAATAAGATTAACTTTATTCAGGATAAAAAATAAAGTTTACAGTGATAAGAAAAACAAGTGAAGTGAATGAATGAAGTTTAGTGAGCGATAAGTGCTGATGCACTTGTTTCGCATAAAAAAAGTGGGTGTGTTAAAAAAAGAGTATAAAAGGGTACATTATTTTTGACACGAACGAGACACACATACAATATAAATGAGTTAAATGCTGAAATATTAGGATTTGGGGTATATATATTATACAATGAGTGAAATCCTGCTATGATACATATTGGGATAATTCGGGGGGTGGGGAAGTATTAACATTCACATATGGATGCACGTACACATATAGTCCATATTGTTACAAACGGGTGATGAGCGGGATAGTACAAAATGCATCACAATATTATAACATAGGCAAAGGGGTGCATACGAATAGTAAAGTGCAAATGCAAAATTCAAAGTGCAAGTGCAAAATTTGTACGCACATCCGCCCATGCTCAACTAAGGCGGATACAGTCTGGGGGATTATGCAGTAAAGGGTGTAAATTTATTATCTGTTGAAGTTTATTCCGTGACTTTTCACATTGTCTGTCTCTCTCAAAAATGAACAACTTGGTTTTTTTCAACAGTTGTTTCGATGTTATATTTTTTTACAATTTTTGGTAATGTGTTATACAATTTAATTGCAGGAAAGGATAATGGTCTTTGTGAAATTGATTTTTTCACGATAGTGTGCGCGACGTCGTGTGTTATATTGGTGGCTTCTGGAATTTGATGTGTTACGATAGAAATGATATCTTACGCTGGCACAAAGGAAGTATAATTGCCTCAAATCCATTATTTATTATTCTTTATATAAAAGATCTGACGGGAATCTCAAGTTTTTTGACGTTATTAGTTTAAGAAATCGTCTTTGCAGTATTTCTGAGCGACTTATATGTGCTCGCACAGCTGAACTCCAGATAATTATGCCATATTTCAAGTGGCTCTCAACAAGAGATAACCGACGGAACCAAAAAGGAGGAGGTTCTCTAGTCGACCCGTATATATTTTTTTTCCAGCATTTTTTTTTATGTATGATTACGCATAACTTTTTGCTGAGGCGTCCGATATCTATAATTCTTTTTTCAGTGGATAGGGTGTACTTCGAAGGTGATCCCATTTGAATTTGAAGTAGGAAATCCACCCCTAAGGGTAGCAACATGAAGGATATTGATCACTCACCCTCTGAATTCTGGTCCGTTAACCGATTCTATCAGGCATAACTTTGTACTGGGTTCTTCGATTTGGATGATTCTTTTTTTAATAGATCCTTATATTTAGATTTACAATGGAATTATATACCCTTACGGGTAGAAAAATAGGGGATAATTGATTTTTCACTTATGAACATTGGCACACACATACGTAGTTGACAATGACAGATCGCTACTGACATTATTTCTGTTCCACATCCGTCAAAACCATTATATTCTATGAGAGGATGGAATGATATACAAAGTGATGAAATAAACTAACCAGAACAACAAAAATAAATCATTTTACAACAAATAGTAAAAGTAGATAAATAGTTGAATTAAGGTGGGTAAGTAAGTATTTTGGAAGTGATCAAGAAACAAGTAGGTAGTAATTAGTATATTTTAGCCATAAAAAATTGAAAAATAAAAACTTTTTAACAAAAACTCAAACCGACGAAATACGGAACTGAAAAGTAAAAAATAAAATAAACAAGCAAATGAATTAGGTAAGGCGTAAAATGATGGCATCGAGTTGCGCGGTGACATTCTGAATTTTTTTTTAAAGTAATTTAATGATGTTCGTTGATTGTTTGTTTGGCGCCGACTCAAAATTAGTTACTTACATTTGTTTAGGAGCTTAGTTACTGAGACTAAGCAGGTTTGATTTAGTTTTTACTTTTCAGTTCGGTATTTCGTCGGTTTAATATTTTGTTAAAAAGTTTTTATTTCTCAATTTTTTATTGCTAAAATTTACTAATTACTACCTACTTGTTTTTTGATTACTTCCAAAATACTTACTTACCCACCTCACTTCAACTATTACCAGTTAAATAATATGATTATCTACTTTTACTATTTTTTGTAATATAAATTATTTTTGTTGTTCTGGTTAGTTTATTTCATTACTTTGTAAATCATTCCATCCTCTCATAGAATATAATGGTTTTGACGGATGGGAAACAGAAATAATGTCAGTTGCGATCTGTCATTGTCAATTACGTATCTGTGTGCCAATGTTCATAAGTGAAAAATCAATTATCCCCTTTTTTTCTACCCGTTAGGGTATATAATTCTATTCGAAATATAAATATAAGGTATACCCTATCTATTGGAAGAAGAATCATACAAATCGAAGAACATAGTACAAAGTTATGCCTGATAGAATCGGTTAACGGACCAGAATTCAGAGGGTGGGTGATCGATATCCTTCATGTTGCTACCCTTAGGGGTGGATTTCATCTTTTAAATTCAAATGGGACCACCTTGGAAGTACACTCTATTCACGGAACATAGAATTATCGGAATCGGACGCCTCAATAAAGAGTTATGCGTTATCATACATGAAAAAAAATATGGAAAAAAAAATACGGGTCGACTAGAGAACCTCCTCCTATTTTGGTTTCGTCTGTTAAAAATGATGGAAAAAAAAAATACGGGTCGAATAGAGAACCTCCTCCTTTTTGGTTTCGTCGGTTAAGAAATAGAGTAATTTCAGCTCTCTGGATGGTAAGCACTTTTTTAAATAACGAAATTTATAAAGGGCTGTTTGTAGTTTTTTAATAACTTATCGTATATGAGAATCCCATTTCAGGTTACTATCTATATATACACCTAAATACTTTATTTCTCTTACGGAGTGGATGGTAAGAGTTTTCTCTTGTGCAATCACGTTGATGTTTTCGAAAGGGCAGACCTTTGAGATGATGTAACTGAATGGTACAAACTTTGTTTTAGTCATATTAAGTGTCAAGAGTCTGTGGTCAACTTTATTTTCAAGATCATTCCACGTTTCCGCTTCATGGAAGATTGCAGTATCGTAAGCATATCCTATTATGTTGCCAACAGTGTTCAATCTGAATAATTCATTCATGTACAAATTGAACAGAATCGGACCTAACACTGTGCCTTGGGGCACACCACACTAAATTATTTTTGGATTACTTATTGTTTCGGCCACTCTGACGACCTGTCTTCTTTTTTGTAGATAGCTTTCAAAGATTTTTCAAAGAATTTAATATCTATCTCAGGCAGCCTGCAATGTGTACAGGGTGATTCAAAAGTACTTTGACAAACTGCAGGAGGTGATTCCTCACAATATTCTCATATGAATTGTCCATACAAATATATGTCCGGAAACGCTTCGTTTCCAAGGTACAGGGTGTTTAAGTTTAATTGTTATTTTCGTTTTTTTCAAATAACATTCGAAATACTTACCTTAATCGAACGAAAATTGGTATTGAGAGGTTTTTTGAGGTGTCGAGTTCGAATGTGATGTTATTATTGCTTTTACTCGTAGGGGGCGCCACCTACACGTCTTTCTCTTTCTTGAAGATCTATAACTTTTTTGAGCGTACTACTTTTGAAACACTCATTTTGAAAAAAATGGAATATTAAAACAATAATGTTCATTTAGCCGATATGCATTGGCAATGCGCGCGGAGCAAGACGTATTTACCAGGAGCGATTTCCTAATCGAGTACCGCCTTCAGCTCCAACATTTACCAGTCTCCACCGTCGTTTGGCAGAAACAGGTAGCTTTGAGAGGGCAACTGATATTATTGGAAGACCACGAGCAGTCCGAACCCCAGAATTGGAAGGAGCTGTTTTGAACGCTCTCGAGGAGAATCGAGAAACAAGTACAAGAATAATTGCTGAAGCTCTCAATTCTACTCAGTCCACAGTTTGGAGAATTATCCACGATCAACAATTTCATCCATACCATTTTCAAAGGGTACATGCTCTTTTGCCACGAGACTTCTCCCAACGCATTACTATGTACTATGTGTCAGTGGTTTTTGAGAAAATTGGCTGGAAATCCTCAATTTTCAAGATTTTTACTCTTCACGGACGGGACAAACTTCTCCCGAAATGCTATCACAAACTTCCATAACAACCATGTTCGGGCTCTGGGAAATCTGCACGCAGTTAGTGAAAGATATTATCAGTATCAATTTTCTGTAAATGTATGGGCGGCAATAATTGATGATTATTTCATAGGTCCTTTCTTTCTTCCGTTCCGACTGAATGGCGCAACTTACAGATAATATTTTGAAAATGAATTGCCGGGGCTACTTCAGAATGTACCATCAGATATTCGTATCCGCATGTGGTTTATGCATGATGGGGCTCCGGCCCATTTCAGCGTTGTAGCCAGGGAATTCCTTAAGACTTTCTATCCAAATCGATGGATCGGTAGGGGTGTAGAAGAACCAAACCAGGCGTAGGCACCAATGTTCCCAGATCTGAACCCGCTAGATTCTCATTTTTGGGGACATTTGAAGTCACTAGTTTATAAAACTCCAGTAGGAAACGAGGGGGATCTAAGAAACCAAATAGTAGACGCCTGTGAAACAATAAGAAACACACCAATAATTTTTGAGCGGATACGAGATTCAATAACAAGGAGATTGAATGCCTGTATCTTTGAACAATTTCTTTGAATAAAATTGAGTATCCTTCATTTTATTTCATTCTGCATATTCAAAATTTCTTGAAATAAAATGTTGATATTTTTCGCAGATTTTATTAAAACAAATAGAGATTTTGCACCCTTGATACAAAAATGACTATTTCAAACGAGTAAAAATGAATAGAATAGTGGCGCCATCTACAAAAAACCAAAACTACTTACTCTAACGTCAAATTCATTTCCTAAGCATTCTTGTGGAAAATGAAAATAATGGTGATAACTTCAACACGCATCGATTATCAAATAATCGACTTAAAATATTCAAGTTCAAATATCTAGAGAACGGTGGCTTATAGCGACTTGTAACGAATTTAGCTTTTTTACGTAGATATGATAGAGAAATTGATTTTTTCACTGAAAAATGTGCTAGAAGTACGCTGCAAAAAGTTTATGAATCTTCAAAAAAGAAAAAGACGTATAGGTGGCGCTCCCTACGAGTAAGAGCAATAATAACATCAGTTTCGAATTTGACACCTCAAAAAACCTCTCAATACCAATTTTCGTTTAATTGAAGTCAGTATTTCAAAAGTAATTTAAAAAAAAAACTAAAATAAAAATAGAAGTTTAACACCCTGTATCTTGGAAACGTCGCGTTTCCGGACATGTATTTATTCGAACAATTCTTATTAGAATATTGTGAGGAATCACCTCCTGAAGTTTGTCGAAGTACTTTTGAATCACCCTGTATATTTACCACACAGTCAGTTCAGCATTCTATATTATTCAAATGTCGAGTTGAATGTTTATTGCATTCGGCAATTCCGAGTAGGTCACCTGGGTGCTACCCAAAGTTTTGTCGAATTTGACAAAGAACAAAACATGTTTTCAATTTTTTTTTTCCAGATTTTCAACCATTGTAAATTGTTATAAAATGGCATTATACACTCGTCATTCACGGGTGTGTAAGAGGTTAGATTACATCCGGTATATATTTACATATACATGCTGTACTACTGTACTCCGCGTTTTGTATTCATTACTCAAATAACCATATTTTCATCTTCAAAGCAATCGAAATCCCGTTAAATAAATCAAGACTTTTGAATTTCCGAATTTCTGATGTGTTCGTATAATTTTTACTTGTGTGGATTCCTATGTTATGGATCTATGCCACGAAGGCTATTCGATTTCCACAAATACCACATTTAATGACCCCAGAATGCGAGTTTATCACGAGGACATCGAATATGTTATATTCATGTTCTGTAGTTCCTGTATTCCTTCATCGAAACTTTCCAACAAGCGGAATAATCAATTACAACTGTTCCAACAAATTCAAAACACGGAATTGCATAGACTCATATCGGGGCAATAAATTGAGATTTCGTGGACATGTAACATTTGTTAAGGGCACTTCGTACAATAAATCGAGTCGGTGTGGAACGCGGAGCGGATGTTGTCTTAGTTTGGGCCTTTGGGCCGTTTGGCCGAAACCAAGTAGTTTACAAGAACATTTTGCGGCAGAGTGAAGCTGAATTTATGTGCGACCTCGGGAATATAATAGGGCTTGAGTGGATATTGTTGTTCAATTAGGACTGAACTCGGTCACACTTTAAGCGTACCTTGGAATATGGGATTCATTAAATTTAACTCTACAAGAACCTGTATTGTCGGAGGCGGAATAGCTGAAGTTAGTCTGAATTCGGTTATGATAACTCTATTCATTATTTGTGTATATTCAAATGTTCATTAAGTGCCTTTTGAGAGATTAAGGGAATGCATGCGTTCACTTTCCTCTATAACTTTAATGAAGGGTTATTATGTTGTATAATAGCCCTTATACTACACCAAATAAACATCCGAAGCGATGATTTTTATTTATTATCAGTAATAATGATAATAGTATTTACACAATTGGAAATGAGTGGGCCTCATCCATCGACTTGGAAAAAGTATACCCGTCTGAAACAAAAGATATTATGTCAAATTTGTCCACAGAATACCACATAGAAATGTCTGCGGCGTATTTTAATATGTCCTCAAAATCATTATAATTTCAATATACAGACCACCATATGGGGATTTACCAACTTTTTTGGACAAATTATCACAAGCCTTAGCTACAGCATTTGAAAGATCAAATTACGTTATATTGTGCAGAGATTTCCACATTTACTTCAATAACAGAGTATCCAATGACACTAAACTATCAAATGATATCATCCAATCCTATAATCTCAACTTTCATAGAAGGGGTGAATCAATACGTATATACACCAACAAAGTTGGCCACACAAGCAATAATAATTTCATTAACAGCCAGTGGGTCGATTTTTGTGTGTATACATTATTTTTTGATACAATGGCAATTTTTTTAAGAGACAAAGTAAATGATGTTCAAATTAATTCTCCTTCACAACGCGTACTGTTTTGTGGTTGGTTGCTTCAGGATCTTCCATTCACCAGGCAATCAGAAAACACTAGTACAATCTAACAAACGTGAGCAGCTTTGTAAACCGTGCATGCAAGAATTTTGCTTGACAAGTGTTCTGTGTTCAGTTCAGGTGTTGTTTGAATCACTACATACAATGGTCGCGATATAAAAATATTCACTCGTGAATATTTCCCTTTTCAATTATGTTTGTGTCCCAAGTGACTGTGATAAGTGCCTCAAAGTATGAAGTCAACTAGTTCCAATTTTATCACCAGTTTGGATATAACAAGGTTAGTTTTTTCTCCACTTTGGAATTGAATATCTATCTCAGGCAGCCTGCAACGTCTACATTCACCACACAATCAACTTTCACCCCCCATTTCACCCCCTTAGGGGCAAAATTTCTAGAAACACTGACATACATATTTCTTCTATTTGTAAAAAAGACTTCAAATAATAATTTCCATGACCTCAACTTGAAAACTAACGGAATCCCTATGGAAACTTCCATTCTCAATTTAATCCCCATTTCACATAAACCGAAACACGTATTTTTTTATTTGTAACAAAGATCCCCAAATATCAATTTTCATGATCCTAACTTTGGAACTAACTATATAGACTTTCATCTTTCATTCTACCCCGTCAGGGTTGGATTTTCAAAAACCCTGAAACACATTTTTTTTTTTCTTGAAGTAGAGCCCAAATACTAATTTCCATGACTCTAATTTCAAAAACAGCTGTACTTTTACTTCCACACCTCTTCTCACCCACAGTTTCACCCCTATAAGATGGAATATCAAAAAAATATACTTTCAAAATTTTAGCTGTTAGGTTCAGCGCTTTGATCTGGGCGTGGATCGTATATCAGTCAATCAGTGAGACAGTTAGTCTGGACATGTGATTATATATGTACATATTTATTACCCCAAACACGAGGTTCCCCAACTGTCTTTCGTCTCCATCATTAGATTAACTCTGGGCCTCCATTATGTTGTAGTGTCATCAGAACTACATATGTTTGCCAAGTTTCAACAGAATCTGTTTACAGGTGTTAAATCAATAGATCATCCCCTATTTTTCTACTTTGGGAAGTGTTTTTTTTTTTCAAATTCAAATGCGACCACTTTGGAGCACACGCTATACAATTAAAAAATAATTATCTGAATTGGATAACCCAGTACAAAGTTATGCGTGATAGAATCGGTTAAGAAGTCAAAATTCACTGGGTGAACAAACAATCATCCCCCATTTTGCTACCCTTAGGAAGGGATTTTTTTTCCAAATGGGACCAACTTTGAGATATACCCTATCCATTCAAAAAATAATCATCGAAATTGGAATACTCTGTAAAAAGTCATGCGTGGGTATACATAAGAAAATATATACGCGTCGACTAGATAACCTCCTCCTTTTTTTTCGTCGGTTAAAAATCAACCAAATTCTGCAATCAAAACAGCTTCCTCTGGGGATTATTCGCGATCTCTACGAGGCATTTGATTCCGCTGATCATGAAATAATAATGAATTAAATATAATTCTATGGAATACGAGGGTTGGCAAATAATTGGTTCAGGTCGTATTTGTCCAACGTCAAATGTAGGTCTGCGTTTCACAGAGATGAAACAACCAAATTCGGAAATGCAACTCCAATTTTGCTTTAATAACCTTCGGTGTTCCTCAAGGCTCTGTCTTGGGTCCCACCCTCTTTTCAATATATGTCAATGACATTGTTGCCAGTTTCTCACTGTTTGTGGATGACACGAATATAGTCATACATGATAAAATATAGAAAGGCTGGAAAATTCCTCATAACATATCATCGATGGTATATCCGACTGGTTTATAGCTGATGAATTGTCACTCAACCTTGACAAAACCCGTAACTTTCTAATTCAATTATACGAAAACAAAGACAGAATAAACATACTCCCGAATGAGAAACTGATCTGCCCACAAGATTCTACAAAATTTTTGAGGCTCCTCATAGATGGAAAGCTGAACTGGTCCAGTCATATAACACAACTGAATACAAAACTCAGCAGGGCCATTTTGCAATAAGTACCGTGAGACAAAATACGGATATGTCTGCCGTAAAATCCGTTTATTCTGCGTATTTTCACAGCGTAGAATATGGGATCGAGTTCTGGGGTGCAGCAATAAACTCACCCAACACTTTTATATTACGAAAAAAGCGATTTGAGTACTTTTCGATCCGAAATATGAGATTCCTGACACCCTCATCCAAAGAAAATTCACCCTAACAAATATGTACATATTCAAAGTAACTCTTGTGGTACACATAAAACGGAAAACCCTGCTACGCCCCGCTGATATACACACATATAGTATCTACAACTACCTTGAAGACGAACAAACTCCTATTGCCCTATATTTTGACTTCACAAGAGCTTTTGATACAGTGAATCACAACTTGCTTCTGGAAAAACTTTATCGATTTGGCGTGCGTGGTGTCGCTAATGATTGGGTAGCAAATTATCTGAGAAACAGAAACAGAACATACATTGTAGTTTACAACCTGAGTGAGTCTGATCCAGCCATGATAAAAATCCGGTTGCCAGAGGGTTACATTTTTGGTCCATTGTTTTTTATATTATTCATGGCCGATATCCAGCACACATGTAAAACTGCAGACAATACAGTCATTCATGCTGATGACACCAATCAACTGGTAACCTAATGAAGCACCTCTGAACTCCATAAATTCATCAAATACAGCTGCATATGAATTCTACCAATCCTGCACACATAACGGTCTTTTGGTCAACCTTGAAAAAACATTCCACATGCTAGTCCAACTGAAAAATTACCCTCACAATCTCAGTCCTCTAATAAAAATCACAATTCAATTGGAGAAGTTAACTTCATAAAATTTCTAGGCTTTATAATCAACAAAAAAATGAAATGGAAAAAACACACAAAAAACGTAATTTTCAGACTGAGGAGCATATTTTTTCTTCTTGAACAACTAAGAGAGACAGTCTTGTTCAATGTTATCAAAACAGCATACTATGGCCTTGTACACTCAATTATAAGTTATGAATTAATATTTTGGCGTAATTCAGCTCACACAGAAAAAGTTCCTGTTGAGCAGAAAAAAATTATTAGGTGTATGGAAAGCTCCTTCCCGAGAACATTGCAAATACATATTTATTAACCTTAAAATTTTTACTCTACCATGTCTCTATATCGACCAAGTTATAATGAAAATCAAAAATGAACAATCTAACTATTTAAAAAGTTACATAACACATACATACAATAACACATATATACAATTTACGCCTTTCTTTCTCAAAACTGAGTGTTGGGCATATATCAAGGTATTGTTTTTTATAATCACTTTGTATATATATATATATATATATATATATATATATATATATATATATATCGAACTGTCATAGGTTACGGTCCACATTATACAATTTCTTAGTAGCTAATGCTTTTTACTCTGTTAAAGAATACCTGGCTGTTTCTAAGTATTCTGTATAATATTTTAATTTTATTGTTCAATGTGTTTCGATGCATCATGTTATACATTTTAATTCTTAGCTATTGATAATGTCTATTTTATCTTTTAACCCCTTGCGTCCTAGTGGTACCTCTCAAGGACCACCTATCAAACTTGCACATGCGTTCTTCATAGAATTTGTAGATCACCAGAAAACTCGATTAGTGTTGATAAGCAATGCCATCTGTTGCTCAGATACCGAAATACCACACTAAATAACATTATAGCACCATTATCGTTCGAAATATCTAGCGAGCGTATCGTTGTCAAGTTCTAACAAGTTATTTCAATAGTTCTCCGAATTCTGGGAATAATGACAGATACGTTCTGAATAATGAAAGAAATATAATATATTATCTCCCTATAATGTTTGCTACCTGCTTTCCATGTGAAATTTTCATGAAAAATTCAAAAAAGTGGGTGGTCCTTCTAGGGACCACTAGGCCACCATTGTAAAATGTTTGATATATTTTATTACTATCGGGTGATGACGGATAATTGAATGTACTAATTTATTTTCAGATGATAAACCAAAAGTCAAGCAATATATTGGGCAAACTAGATGGACTTTCAATCAACTTGAGAATATGACTGTTGATGAATTTGATAATCTCATTGAGGAAATATTTTCGGATATTGAATCTGATTGGGGACACTATTCAGATTCTGACGTGGATAATATCCAGAATTGTGTAAGTATTCGGATACCAGCGAATATTCCTGAAGAAAGTCAAGAAATAGAACATTCACATCTAAATGATGAGTTACTTCCTTCTGTAAATAATTAAGACCCAGATTCTTCAGATGATGATGCATGTTCGGTAGACTCTGATGAAGTTCCTTTGATTAATTTGATTCCTGATGTGTGTCAAACTTTCAATTTTCGAGAAGAGTCAGGTTCAACGATTTCAAATAATCCTGAAGCTCCGGTAGATATATTCCTAGAATTATTTCCAACTATTTTGATAGAAGGCATTGCATTCGAAACAAATCTCTATGCGACGCAATCTGGGAAACAATATGTTGCCACCTCACTTGATGAATTGGAAGTGTTTCTAGGAATTAATTTACTTATGGGTTTTGAAGTTTTGCCTAGTTATAAGGACTAGTGGTCTGATAAGAGCTTGATACGACATACTTATGTGGGTAATGTCATGTCCCGTGTCTTGGCATTTGAGAAATCTACATGTCAATGACAATACTTCACAACTAAATCGGAATGAACAAAACTTTGATAAGTTGTACAAAGTACGTCCATTGCTTGATAACTTGGGTATTAGTTTCCAAAATTGTTACAAACCAGCTGAACATCAATCCATTGATGAAAGCATGATAAAATTCAAAGGCGGATCTACTTTGAAACAGTACATGCTAGAGAAACCTTTGAAATGGAAATACAAAGTATGGGTGAGAGCTGATCACAAGCTTCGTGAACGAATTCCAAATTTATACTGGAAAAGTCTCTGATCTGACCAAAAAACAGCTGGGAAGCCGTGTGATTCAAGATTTGAATCGCAAACTAGGGTTTATTCTGATAATTATATACTTCAGTTCAGTGAATCTAATGAATCAACTCCTCAACGAATCAATTTATGCGTGTGGCACAACCAGGAAAGATAGAGTAAACCTTTCCATATTGACATTAGATGAAGAAATAAAACGAGGGGATATAGATTACAAGTTTTTGAAAAATGGCGTGCTTTGTTTTGGATGGTGAAGTGGATGGATGAGCGGAGTGTGCTGGTGATTTCAAATTTTCATGATCCCACAATGGTAGAAACGAGGAAGAATAAAGGGTCGAATGGTGTTATTGTCACCCAATGACATGTCCTAAAATCATGGAGGACTACAACCAATATATGGGCGGAGTGGAAAAAGCTGATATGCCCAAATCCATTCATGAACTGGATCGGAAGAGCAAAAAATGGTGGCATCGGATTTGACCAAAGTCAATGCGTTCATAATATTTGAAAATAGGCTACCAGGGATGACTATGAGCCTGAAAGATTTCAAAATTGCCGTTGCAGTTGGCTTCATAGGGGCTAATCCAGGATCCACCCCTAAAATAGGAAGACCATTCAAAGAGATTGAGAGCTGTCCTTATGAAAAAAATGTGTTACCGGAAATTCGCTAGGATGAAGTTGCACTTATGCCTCAAGCTACCACCAAACGGCGATGCCACTTTTGCAGCACCAAAAGTGGCCCAAAACGAACAACTTTCAAGGTAGTTTTATGTTTGCAAGAAAACTGAGATTGTTTTTCCCTGTTTCATTCACAAAATTATGACTCATCTGGTCTGGTGGTTCCCCACATTTTTTGTATACTTTTAATTAAAAAAAAAACAATGTTGTGTTTTATTATTATTAAGATCTACCAAATGCAGTTTTTGCGAAAAACCATTAATTCTTTCATTTCAATTGAATCCGGGCTCAAAGGGTTAACTGACAAAGTTAGTGAGAGAATGTTAGTGTTTCACATTGTGATTTTCCTTCCTTTTGACTAGTCTGATAAGTAACACTGTTATCTGTGATTGCTTCAGAGATGAAAAAAAATATATACCTTTCAATACATCGAGAAAATAAGATATAGTACTTCCACATTACAGCCACAATAAATCCTCACAGGTCGTAGTAGAAGAAACTCACTCACTTAAAACCTAACCTACCACATTACGATTACACTAGAATTCGCAAGTCCCCCATGTATGGACTTGGAGCATGGGAAAGACACTATCACTTATCCCTTTTTACCGCTGTGATAAAAAGGGTATCTACAAAGTGCGATAGATCAAATGTTTTGATCACAAACGTCTAAACGACAGTTGTATTGTGATTCGACAGGCAAAAGCTTCGTATCAATTGTTGAAAGTGCGCGTATAAAAAATGTATGACAACGAACGAGTTGGTCGCAAACAACCTTGAATCAAATGTAAATGACGTGAAGGACGCAAAAAGAAGTTTCTGAGTGATCACTACTGTGTTGTACGGTGGGTGCACAAACACGCGTTTGAATGCACTCCAGATAAGACATTTTATGGTTTTTCTACCGTGAACTACAAACGTGACCAAAGGGGAAAATGTATACTGGCAGTACGAAGAGTAAAGTCTGTTATTATAGTTCACTAATTACCAACCAGTATTACTTTTTCGAGTATATTCGGTAGATTTTCACTTCCAAATTCCATGAGCAATTTCGTTACTTTGCATTTGAATACAATGGCTCTCCTCCAATTGGCAAAATGTCATAGACACGCTGACCGAAGTAAGTATACAATATTTGACTCATACGCTTCATATGTCTTTCTTTGTGATGATTTTTTTTCTAGTGTTGTATGCATGTTTATTGAAGGTCGGTTTTCTTTAGTTTTTTGTACAACTAGTAATACTTTTTTGTTGGGAATTATCAAGAAATTGCAATGAATGCAGTATTGATATTGGCTTTGTACGGTATATAGTGGAAATTCAATAGTCAATTCATAATTTCTTTGCACATATTTGGGTTAAAAAACTCGGTGACATCAATGTATTCGAATGTATTTTCACATTGATAAACACAATTGAATTTTTTCATACTAATAATTACAGTAATATACAAAAATATGAATGAAATTAATATTCATATGAAATGAAATTCTGACAGTGAACGAAGAACATGTGAAAATGTATGTTTGTAAAAAAGAAAACAATATTTTCGATATATTTGTTTATATTTCTCTCATATTTATTAATATTTCTTCAATGCTTTCCTATTCGTGCAATTTACCGCAATATTAGACATGTAAGTTTTTATTAAATACTATCGATTGTTTGTGAAAGTATTTATTCACTTCTAATTCGACAGAGTACTGATTCGTTGTTGTTGTTACTTGGCCAATCACTTCCGCAAGTATGCTGGAATAATCAATTTATTCACTTCCCGCACCTGACACACGTGACCCGATCGTACCAATGCTGCTGCTTTTTTACCAGACTGATTCTCGAAAACAGTGTGTCATGTAATCAGCTGCAAGCACTTGCTCCATCACGAATAACACTTTTCAACTTGACAATAAATTACATATAAACACTACGATAACAGGCGAATCACGTGTGCCTTGTAATGTGTAAGAACCCAGTTGCAAGCACTTCCATGCCCTTCTCCATCACGAATATGGAACACTTCTCAACTTTTCAACAGTATACTACGTAAACACTACGATAACAGGCGAATCAGGTGTTCGCAGAGCACTTTAATGTCCAAGTCCAAAAGTATTTATTCTTCGGATTCACTCATGATATATTTACAACTCAAATAATTATTTACAATGAAAAAATGCAATTTTATTGGTCTTCTTCTTGGGTGGATTGGAAGAGGAGGGGAAAATTGTGGCTATAGATTTGGGACTTAACAACTATCCTCTTGCCCTCTTTGTGGGGCGAAGGGAGAGCCCTTGCTGATGGTGACAGGTGGCCTTTCTGAATATATCAGTTTCGTTTTATTTCAAGAAATTTAATATTATAGACCCCTCCTGCTTTTTAGCTCATGAGTCTCTTTCTATTCACTGATTTCGATAATTGAAGGTTGTTTTGTTTAGTGAGTTAGTTGTTATAACGAGGTGCTATACTGGAAAATTCAGGTAAAAACCAGCTTTAAAAAATTACTTTGTCTTTGTTTGTTTGCCCATTTTGGTGGGTTTTTGAATGTTCATCGATTGTTCGCTCGTCAATATCTCTAAATAGATCAAGGCTTTGGAAGATCACCCCTGTGCTGATTAGCGCGAATTTTTGTCATGTATGCCGTGAGACGACTTTTAGGGATATGATACCTGTAGAATTCATCCCATATTTTTCCGATATAGTCGGTCAATTTTTCTACTCCGGCTAGATCGCGGAGTTCATCAAGATGGATGTATCTATTACTGTTCTGCAGCCTTCCAAGCCTCAATAATTGAGTTTTTGGCAGGCTGTACAAGACTGGGCAAGCGTATGTCATAGTTGTCCGTATGATTTGTTCATAAATTCTAATCTCATTGTTTTGCGATAGGTTGGAGTTGCGTGCAATGAGGGGGTAGGTTGGCCTAATTGCGGCCGCTCCCCTCTGCAACGCCAACGCTAAGTGCTTATGGAAATTCATGCGCTTATCCAATTCCATTCCCAGGTATCTCACTGAGGGCTTCTCCGTCACCTTGCTATTTTCAATCTTCAACTTTCCGAGGATCTTCACGTTAGTGAATTTCCCCGTGGAATTGACGACCTCGGCTTTTTGCGAATTAAGCTGGATATTGTTTTTCCTCATATATGGCATGACCAACCGATCCAGATGTATCTGGAGCTGCCTGGTAGCCTCTTCGCTATAAAACGAGTGCACGGTTCGCAAACGACTCGTCTAAATCTGCTTTTTATTCATTACTAGCGCAGGGCTCAATTCAATTCAAATGTTATACAGGCCGAATCACAATGCGACCGCAGTTTTTACGTTTGTAACAAGCAAATTCAAACTGTTGAGCTTTGAAAACACTCAAAGAGGCAAATGCAGATAAATTGCATTATGTGGACCAATTCGCCCGATTCCGCCACTGCGGCGCCAATAACAAAGGTGCTTTAACTCCATACTAGAGTGAACATATTAGAATTAGGTTATTGTCCAATGGCAAATTCAAAACTGAACTGATTTTTTTGCATCAATATGTATTTTATGATTCTTTTAAACGGACTTTGAATGAATACTGTAAACCAAATAATTATCTGTGTCTGCGCCTTTCACAAATGTCTCATGCTTGGTTCTTTCGACTCATATCCAGAAATCAAATAATTACATTGATAATGTTCTATACACATTGTAATTGACCATTATGAATATTTGTCTGTGGAAAATAAAATCCATCTATCTATCTATCTACCCAAAACTATCAAGCAGACGACAGTGCAATCTCGATCAATAACTAATAATTCCACATTTTTCTAAGGTCTCACAAGAGGCGAGTACAACTCTGCTATTGCTGAAAGCGAGTTCTGCTCTGTTCTTTCCGAATGCTAATCCTGTTTGTGAATGGCTGAGAAGCAAAGACGAAAACTTCCTGCTGTTACTTCGCATCGAAAAAGAAAATCTTGTAGATTCGAATAATTTTTTCATCTGTATAAGAGATCGCCTCAGTATAGAATCAGTTTTTAGGTACTTCAATATTGAATAGGATAGATAGCAGTGGCGTATCTAGGAATTTTGCTTAGGGGAGGGGGTAATGACATAAAAAAGTTATATGCCCTCTACTTAACATAAGTATTTTTTTCATTCAAATTCAAACAAAAATACAGAATGTGAATTAAATAAAATAAATAAATAAATATACTTATAGGTAGGTACAAAAACAAAGATTTCTTTCGTTAAAATAAAAATCACAAAATGAAATCCAGTCTCCTGTGTCTCTTATTTGAAAACCTCAATAATATTTCAAACATCTATTTGGACATCTCTATGAACATGAAGTAGAACTAATCCAACGAACTGCTCCTGTTGCAGAGTTGATCGCAGCCAAGTTTTCAATCGCTTCAACGAAAAAACACTTTGTTCAGCGGATCCCACATTAACTAGCAATGTATTTAATATATGAAGACACTTTTATCAAGGGAAAAAGGTTAGTCACAAGAATTAAAAAAAATAATTTAAAAATTCAAACAAATGATAGTGTCAGCTGAATACTTGAAGGAATGTAATTTCGTTGTAAATTAATATTTTCATTGAATATTGTTAATGGAGTAATTTCTTTGGAACCGCCGATTTTTTTTAAAACCTAATTATTGTTCACAGAATGGCTCCTAATTTTTTTGCTTTCTGGAGTATATTTTACTTGTGTACTAAATAATATCACGCCATAACATTGTTCAAAAGTTGATTATTTTATTAATTATAAGTTTCCGAAGGTAATAATATATGAGAAATCGAGTAAATATTGTCATAATTTTTTTCATTGATATTGTCATGAAGCATAAGTTTAATAAATCCAAAATTTAAATGTTTCCTCTCCTAAAGGCCACAAGGGCATTTCAGTTCCTGTTCTGCACTCGTTTGTATCTCATAATTAAATCAATACCCTGTATAGAACAGTGCAGAGAGAAATAGCAGGAACTGAGGTGTTGAATTACATTAATGAACTCGATCAGCAAATAATGCTGATCAGAGTTTTCGGAAGGAATGACCTGTGGAGAGGGCATTGATTGTCGAGTTCTGCTAATATGAGAAGAATAGAACAGTGAGTTGATCGCGAGTTTTAATCGAGTAAACATCGAAATAATCGGCGGATGACACTTCCCAATGGCACAGAAATGGATATTATAATGTAAGTACTTTGTTTCTCCTATTGTTCATTCATTTTAATAAATCTATATTTTATAAATGTGTCTCTTACCAATTGACTTCACCTCTATTCTTGCAGCCGCACTGCAGGGAACAATTCAGGGTTGTTAAAGTTAAATGGGGTTCGAGTAGCCAATAATGATCATGGCTATTCTCGATATTAGAAAATGTGTTGTGGGCTGGAAAAAGTCCCGACATAATTGGTGGAGGTGCCGTTCTGATCCAAAGACTGATTCTTCCTAATCAGTCTCCAGTTTTCTTGAAAAACTGATATGATTTTCAATCCATTTCTTTTTCTTTTCTATTTTTTTTTTCTTTAGCGAGAGGTACCGGGATCGATGCCCGGCGCCTCCACCAATTATGTCGGGACTTTTTCCAGCCCACAACACATTTTCTAATATCGAGAATAGCCATGATCATTATTGGCTACTCGAACCCCATTTAACTTTAACAACCCTGAATTGTTCCCCTTGCAGTGCGGCTGCAAGATTAGAGGTGAAGTCAATTAGGTAAGAGACACATTTATAAAAATATAGATTTATTAAAATGAATGAACAATAGGAAAAACAAAGTACTTACATTATAATATCCATTTCTGGTGCCATTGGGAGAAGTGTCATCCGCCGATTATTTTCGATGTTTACTCGATTAAAACTCGCGATCAACTCACTGTTCTATTCTTCTCAATTATTAGCAAAACTCGACAATCAATGCCCTCTCCACAGGTCATTCCTTCCGAAAATCTCTGATCAGCATTATTTGCTGATCGAGTTCAATTAATGTAATTCAACACCTCAGTTCCTGCTATTTCTCTCTGCACTGTTCTATACAGGGTATTGATTTAATTATGAGATACAAACGAGTGCAGAACAGGAACTGAAATGCCCTTGTGGCCTTTAGGAGAGGAAACATTTAAATTTTGGATTTATTAAACTTATGCTTCATGACAATATACAGTATTATACTTAAATTAAAGGAATCTGAATAAAGTACTTTATAGTTTGTATTTTTCTCATTGGGAGTATTGTCTATTCGAGTCTCTATAATGTTCTCAACCACACTAGCACTTTTTATGTTCTGTTCTATACAACACTTGAATTGTCTCAGTCCGGCACTGTCACGTAAAAAGTTCTTGGAATCTCCCTGCTGTTACGCCTCTGTTTTGGGCGCCTCGCTGTTGCTCGTAGCGACGACCTGGAACCAGGGTGTTACAGGTTTCTGCACCGTTCAGTTTGGCTATCCTATGGAAGAGGGCGCGATGAACGTTTTCGATTTTTCATCGATTGTGGATTTGTGACGATTCATTTAACCTTGACAACTGTCAAGATGGCTGGCTGGATACTGGAAGTTCGTCGTTTGTGTATTTGTGATGTGCCTCCTTGCATTGATTGGAATTAATACGTTGACTTTTTGGAAAACAGACGGGGTTGCTTTCAGTGTCCTTTTGCACCTTCCCACACATTGTAGGTGTGTATGACTGAGGTAGGTGTACTTTATTTCCGAAGGATAGGTACTTATGAATTGGTAAAAATTGCTGTTGTCACCAATTTTGGTATGGGCTGCTGCTAATATAATTTTTCATTCCATAGGTTGTGAAAGCCTCCTATTTCTCGTCCAGTGGCTTGTTACATCAAGAACTGAATGGGGTGTCCTGGTCAGGTTCACTTCTGCAACCTGGATTTTGGCTGGGAGCATCATCCAAGGGAGATTTACTGCATTCCTTTACCAGTGCCTCATGTTCGTGTTGTGTGGTTTTTTGTCTCGAATCATGCAACAAAAAAAAACGGCAGTAAGTCCTTTTCATTACAGTTTTTCACTATATTGTGACATATAACCTAACTAACGTTCCTATCATATAATAAACCCAAAATGAATTGTATGATATACAATGTTATAATTATAATTCGATTTAACATATACTCTTATATTTAACTATGCCTACTCTTCATATACTATTCATTTTACATGAACTACATTATACAGAAATGGGTAAACTAGTATTGATACATTCATTGACACCCCCCTTTTATGTAATTACTATATTTATACGCTTGCTAATTGCAAAGACATTGACCATCGGCCTTTTTAAAGTGTGATTTTCCCTATTATAAAATTCTTGATACCCCTCATTTACTAGTCTTGACTTGACAATAGTTATGTGTACCTCAAATTTTACATACGTATTTATATGTATATTAATTCTTTCATTCATTATTCTGTAGAATGCTTATGCCCTTTTTGTTTCTTGTAAACTTTTTTATTTTTATTTATTATCATGGATCCATGTTATTCACATTATTTTCTCACATTATTATCACAACTAATCAGTGTGCAAAGCCCTTTTATTTATTTACCTCTGTTATAATGGATCAATCGCAACAACTATTCCCCTAGCTAATACTTCGACAGGTGTTGAATTACATGATCGCCATCTGAGGTATTACGGTATCATGGCTTTATCAATGTGAATTTGTGAGATTCTATTAATCTACTTTTCTTTTGTTTTCTCTTTTGATTATGTTTTGTAAGAACATTCATCTAATATTTTTACGATAATATCAGCTTGAATATCCCAACAATTTAGTAAAATTACTGAGAAAAGTAGTAACGCTTGCCGGCCGGCTTTTCATTTGTTTATTTATATCATTTACTTTTCTTTATTTATATCATTTACTTTTCTAGAAGCATTATGATTTCTTTCTATAGGGCACATTGTGTTTTTTACTATTTATTACTTCAATCTATATCATTCCACATTTCACTTTATATTTGAGGCCTTTTCAACTATATTTTATTGATTTATTCAGTTTAAACTATTTTCTATTCATCATTTGTTTCCTCTAAAATATGTAAGGTACAGTCAATTTTTGTTCCCGGTAAGAGGGCTGATAGAGGTTCATTAATTTCTAGCGTATAATTTTTTGGTGTTTTTGTTTTCCTTTCATTAGGGATTGGGGTGTTTATTTGATTTGTACATATTTAGATTTTCTATCTAATTCAATATTTTTATTTTTTCCACAGTTCCAGTGTTTTCTCTATTTCAAGAAAGCTTTTAATAATACCAAAATTGCAAAAATACAATGTTAAAAAAATTAATTAGAAACCATTTGATGTCTTAAATTTTTTAAAAAAAAAAAAAAAAAAAAAAACCAAATGCCACTATATCTTAAAAATTTCAAGTCGGCTAGTTTATTTTCAATATGAATTCAATATTTTCACTGGGTAAAAAATACATATTCTAAGAGAATCTGGAAACACATTTCTAAAAAAAAAATTATATTGTTTTTGTTTTTTTTGTTTTATTTATTTATCATTGCCTATATGTTTATTCATAAACAGAAGGCCTTCCAAAGCGTTTTTAATTATATCAATTATTTTTTATTTTTTATATATTACTGTATCTATTCCTATTTCTCTTATTATTAGTAACTCTAATGTGATCTGTAAATATATATGTATGTATGCATGTCTATATGTATATATGGCATGACATATGACTAAAACTATATATAAGATTTTATTTTAAGATATATTTTGTAACACTCTGTATTGAACCACGCTCAAGGAGATTTCCCTCCTTCTGTGGTAATTTCAATTCATTCAGATTTTATGTAAACATTATCATTCTGAAAAATTTCATTATTATTTATTATTTAATGTTATATTGCTGAATCATCATGAATCAATTTTTCTCTTTTGCTATTGGCTCTGATTGATTACCTTAAGTAAATGAGAATCGCAAATCAAAATTGTAAAACATCAGAAAAAGAATGGGGTTGAAATATTACATTATTTTTAAACCATTTTAGTTGGCTTTTTCATATTGAAACTTTTCTGTAAATGTATTATATATAACAAGCATTTTTTTTCCTAACTTTATATGTATATTATATTAAATATTATTGTATATTAACAATATTACATTGAGTTCAATTTATGATCTCGTTTCAACAATCCTACAGTTTCAAACGTCAAATTCGACTAAATCGCTCATTTCGTGAATTATTGATTTTAATAAGGAATATTCGATTTCCGTTCATGTCTTCTAATCACCTTATTCCTGGTATACATATACTTTTTCAACATTTGCTAGATTACCAATCCATAGTTACGCTTGCCGTTTACTTCCTCCAAGTTTGTTTTTTAATAATCGTGTTAACTCAAGATACAGTATTTGGTACTAATATAATTGTGACTCATATATAATTTTCTGATTTTTTTTTTAAATTGATGTGCAATAGTTGTTTTTCAACTACCTTCAGTTCATAATTCTATGCAATACTTTACATAACTTATTTTCTTCAAAATCTGCAGCAAAACCAACTGCACTTCTTATCACAGGCTAACGTTCAACCCTATATTACCATAGGATCTTCTTCCACGTTCACCCCATGTTATTTCCACAAAATGCACAGGCAGGTATTCAATCTCTTTGAGATATTCCTCCATACCTCCCATGATTGTGGTAATCGGTAATCATTTTCGATACCTTGAATAAATCTTTATTCATTAATTATTTCTTCATATATCTATGAAATGTCTTTCCAATATTCAGTACGTGTCAATGGTTATAAACTTCATCAAATTACCCTCAAAACAACTACTCCCCTGGCTATAACCTCGACAGGCATTGAATTATATGATAAGTAAACATGTGATAAATGAACCAATTATAACACGAAATATTGAAACGTGTGTGCTTTCGATTGCACTCAATACAGTTTCAACACATTGGATTTCTTTTAATATTCATCATTTTATACTTTTATTATTATATCATTTCATACTTTCATTTATTATATCATTTCATACTTCCATTTTTTATTATATCTCTTCAATATTTTCATA
The DNA here is from genome assembly GCA_018342105.1 of Gonioctena quinquepunctata. Classification (NCBI taxonomy): domain Eukaryota; kingdom Metazoa; phylum Arthropoda; class Insecta; order Coleoptera; family Chrysomelidae; genus Gonioctena; species Gonioctena quinquepunctata. The sequence goes on along the minus strand of JAFIRS010002464.1, from coordinate 132,111 downwards.
TATATTTTTCTCTTCTCTACATCACTGGTATTTTCATTTAGTTCATTCAATTCCAACAGCAAAATTTGCTCTTCATTCACAGAGTGATTTGTCCAAATGTTAAAGTTAAGGCCTATTATAACACTGATCCAAATAACCTAGTGAAATCTCAATGCAAGTAATTTTGCAACAAGTTGAAATTGAAAAATTTGGTATACCTACTACCGCAAAGAACTGTTGCACTTTTTTATTCATTTATACTGTATTCGTACCTTTTCATCTGACTGGCGCAGGTGTTTTTCAAAACATGTCGCTCTATTTTGAAACAACTGCTTCAGACATTATTTTTATCTCGAGTTTGTCGCATTGAATAGAATTGCAATGAGTGGGATTATAAACATGTTTGGACTGATTATGCTGAAAAACGTCTTTGAGAATTTATTTGAATTCAAATTAATTTGGTGGCTGTTGGCTAGGCAGCAGAATCTAGGTGGTTGGCTAATCCACACAAGAAACATTGTCCCAAAAGTCTTTCAAGTGCTGTTGGCTAGGCAGCAACTCCACACTGTTGGCTAGGCAGTGTGTTCAGACGTATTCAAATTTGTGAAAAATATTCCTAAACTCAACACAATAAATCCAACAATTTTCAACTACCATCACATTAGAAACATGTCTATCAATGGAAAAAAAATCCGGTAATGATTTGTAGTTTTAATTTTTTCAAAAATGGAGGTTTCATTTCATGTTTTCAGCTGGGAGAATCATAGTTTTGTTTTGCTATTTTTAAGTCAAACTAGAATATTTTTATTCGAAGCATTCTTTATGTGATTTATATTGGTTTTGGCGATTGAGAATTCTCGTCTTTATAAATCTTCAGGAATATCAACGTCATATGTGTGAACCACAAAAACTGATCTAAGTTTGTTCTTATTTGTACTTGTCAGCAGAAATTATGCAGTTATTGACTCTGGTTCATTACTATACTAACATGTTTTTCTTGGAAATCTTCTCGTAATCTGAAGTGAATTAGAATGTAGTACATTTTTGTTGTTTGTGTTGAATTTAACTTTCAGGCTATTCTTCAATGATTATACGCATTTTACCTTTTTACTTCTCAGGTAATATATTTCTGATCGACATTCAACGCTGTGAAACATAATTATTTATTTTTTAAATTCAGTTAGTAGATGATTTCAGCAACATCTAAAAGTTCTTAATTTTTCACTATGGCTACGGCTACATCAAATTTCTACCTAAATAATTATTCTATGGGTTTTTTTTTTTTATTTTATTATTTTATTCTCCCATTAGCAACTTTTACATCTACGTATTGAAAAAAATAATTGTAACTAACTAAAATTTGCCAATAATTGGAATACATAATTGATTTTGATTAAGTTATGAGTTCATAATAGATTAATTAGAAGTATCAATATAAAATATGATAAAAATGGGACTCAAATCAATAACAGAAAAATTTTACTTGAATATAATTGAAATATATGTATTATGACAATTCTGGTTTTCTATTGTCTCCCTAATTTGCTTCTGATGTTCTGGGATTTTAGGGGTGTCAAAATTGATGTAATTCAAATAAATACTCTCTTGTTTCTCCCGAACAGGGCTGCAATTACACTCTCTGGCTCTTTTTAATAATTTTCGTTTCTCTCCTTGACATTTATTTGGTCCCTTGCAACCCATTTCAACAATTATTATTTTCAAATAATCATTAAACAATTTCTGAACGAATATGTTTTTATATTAGGTACCCCCGATATTGAGTTGGGTCTTGTAAATTATGTTTTTGTGGAGATCTAGGTATTTTCTTAGATGGCGCAAATGGATCACTAGAAGAGAATTTGTTTGTGCTGCTACATTCGGGTTGAAATGCTCCTGTGCACGAAGCTTGTGGATGGTTTAAACTTTCAGAGGTCTGACCTTCCTTAGAAGTTTCGTCGGTTTTTGTATTCAGTTTTAGTTTAAGTGACCTTGTAAAATGTTGTTTTTTTTCACTGCTCATACCTCATCTGTGAATATATTTTTCCCCGTGTATATAACATGATTTTTGGTTTCATTAACTGATGTTCACCGAAATTTGTGAAAATAAAAAAAAATTAAGATATGTAAAAATTTTGTTTTATATTTAATATAAATTTCTCCACTGATTCAGGGTAATATTGAACGAAATATTTCTGTATTTCAAGTACTTCTTTCTAATGATAAAAAAAATGGCAAAAAACAGAACAAACATAATCGTAGTTATTTTCTATTAGTAATCGTCCCCAAATAATCTTCTGAATTTTAGTTAAATTTTTTCAGAGAGAAATTGCTCGGGGCGGGAGTATTTTTGATCAAAGTAGTATGATTATTAGTATTATCTAAAAATAAGTGGTCACATAAAAAAAGGTATTTTTCAAGATCTTCGATCTGCTCATTGAGCAAGGTATTCAGTGAAATGCTATTTTCCAAATTTTCGAAATCTTTTGCATAATCTTGAATTGTGTTAATAGGTGGCGATAATGGTGGTAATATAACTTCTGCAATTTTACTGTGGTTCAGATCGTCCAGTGCGAGTCTTACTTTGGCTCTGTTGAGGGATCTTTGGCGTTTGCTTGGCTTTTCACTTTTTTTTCTTATTCATTTGTACCAAGATATAAAGAATTTATTTTACAATATATAACAAACCGAACGATAATCAGCCTTTGTAAGAATTGAGGTAAATTGAGGGAGTATATAATTTATAGAAGAGTTATGTTAAAAGTAGTTGCCATGCCATTGCCCGATGTTTTAAAAACGTGAATGGTCTCGGATAATTATGTAAATATGTGACGCCAGATGTTTGTGAAAAAGTGAACTGGAGAATAAGAGTTATTAAAGTAGTTGCAGCCAGATGTTTGTAAAAACGTGAACTGGTCTCGCAGATGTTTGTAAGAAAACGTGAACTGGTCTCGGCATAAATTATAGTAAGATATTGTGCACCGCCAGATGTTTGTGAACAAACGTGAACTGGTCTCGGCAGAAATTAAGTTAGTGAACCTAGTATAGAATTCTCAAATACGTATTGGCTCAGGGAAACAATTCTTATTGATTGAAATGAGAGGAATAAAAGCTTAAAAAAAAATAATATTTATATATATCTTTTCAGATTACTGTTCCCCTAGAAATTATTGAACGCCACCGCAATAAAATACTCATTGTGTTAGAATACAGAAAACCAACAATTATTCATCACATGAGCTCACCATCAATTCATTATATGTGTGCAAGAAATAAAAACCAGATAAATAATCATAATGTATCTCCTAATCAACTTGCCCTCATAGAATATGTAATACTTAAGTAATGCTAAAAAAAGTAGTTTAAAATTATTTCAGATTAAAATAGATGAAAATCATATCAGTTTTTCAAGAAAACTGGAGACTGATTAGGAAGAATCAGTCTTTGGATCAGAACGGCACCTCCACCAATTATGTCGGGACTTTTTCCAGCCCACAACACATTTTCTAATATCGAGAATAGCCATGATCATTATTGGCTACTCGAACCCCATTTAACTTTAACAACCCTGAATTGTTCCCCTTGCAGTGCGGCTGCAAGAATAGAGGTGAAGTCAATTAGGTAAGAGACACATTTATAAAAATATAGATTTATTAAAATGAATGAACAATAGGAAAAACAAAGTACTTACATTATAATATCCATTTCTGGTGCCATTGGGAGAAGTGTCATCCGCCGATTATTTTCGATGTTTACTCGATTAAAAATCGCGATCAACTCACTGTTCTATTCTTCTCAATTATTAGCAAAATTCGACAATCAATGCCCCTCTCCACAGGTCATTCCTTCCGAAAATCTCTGATCAGCATTATTTGCTGATCGAGTTCAATTAATGTAATTCAACACCTCAGTTCCTGCTATTTCTCTCTGCACTGTTCTATACAGGGTATTGATTTAATTATGAGATACAAACGAGTGCAGAACAGGAACTGAAATGCCCTTGTGGCCTTTAGGAGAGGAAACATTTAAATTTTGGATTTATTAAACTTATGCTTCATGACAATATCACATATTGACCATTTATTTTATTTTTTTTGGGTGTAATCGTTTTTATTTGACTTTTGTTTTATTTATTTTTTTTTATTTCCTAACATTTTTAATTTTTTATTCCAACAACGTAATTTTTTTTTTTTAATTTGTTTCATTTTATTACAATAAGGTTAATTAGGTCAATGGAGACCTATTCAAATTACTTTAAATATATATTTTTTTTTATTATTTTTATGATTTCTTGTATAGATTCAAGCTGGAGCCCAGCTTTTACGGGCCGGGGGGAAGTGTCATGAAGCATAAGTTTAATAAATCCAAAATTTAAATGTTTCCTCTCCTAAAGGCCACAAGGGCATTTCAGTTCCTGTTCTGCACTCGTTTGTATCTCATAATTAAATCAATACCCTGTATAGAACAGTGCAGAGAGAAATAGCAGGAACTGAGGTGTTGAATTACATTAATTGAACTCGATCAGCAAATAATGCTGATCAGAGATTTTCGGAAGGAATGACCTGTGGTGAGGGGCATTGATTGTCGAGTTTTGCTAATAATTGAGAAGAATAGAACAGTGAGTTGATCGCGAGTTTTAATCGAGTAAACATCGAAAATAATCGGCGGATGACACTTCTCCCAATGGCACCAGAAATGGATATTATAATGTAAGTACTTTGTTTTTCCTATTGTTCATTCATTTTAATAAATCTATATTTTTATAAATGTGTCTCTTACCTAATTGACTTCACCTCTATTCTTGCAGCCGCACTGCAAGGGGAACAATTCAGGGTTGTTAAAGTTAAATGGGGTTCGAGTAGCCAATAATGATCATGGCTATTCTCGATATTAGAAAATGTGTTGTGGGCTGGAAAAAGTCCCGACAATATTTCACATTAGTATCAGGTTTATGACTGACAAAGGCATTTTACAACGTTTTTTTAAAAAAATGTACGCAATTTGTATATAAAATATTTGTAAACAGATGAATAAGTTAAATAATTTTCAAGAATTGTTTCTTTGCATTAGTTTGCTAAGAGTTTATTTTGATTGAAGAAATATTTTTTTTTTTTTATTTATTAAATAATACATTAAGATTTTTTTTCTTTGAAATTAATAGTTAGTTATTCTCTAACTAATGCGATTTTTTTTATCAATAATGTAATTGTCAATTTACTAACCAATTAGTTATAAACAAACTTTGATTGACATTTAGAAATTTATAATCAAAAAAATAATCAAATTTCAAACAATTTTATGCGTGATATTATTGAGTGAAAATGTAAAATGTGTTCCAGGAAGCAAAACAATTATTTTTTTTTTTTTTTTATATGTTCTGGTTCCCACGAAAAGGGATATCCTGTATGGACTCATTCTGTGAACAAATCGGTTTTCAATTAACTCGGCGGTTCCAAGAAAACTAATTAATTAACAATAGCCTCACATTATCAAAATAATCATTTTCCCCAGGAAATTACATTCTTTCAAGTGCTCAAATGATACTATAATTTTTTTGAATTTTTTAAATAATATTTAATAGTATGAAAAAATATTTTAAATGCATTGCTTGTAACGAATTTTTCGTTACGTCCACATAACCACTTCTCATAATTTTCGAAAGTTACGGGAACGGGTCAGGTCGTGAACTGACAGCCATCACTGAAGTTCGATTCTGCGCTGATGAGGTTTGCGTAGTTGTGGTTCGCGTTATAGATAAACCGAGTGTTTAAAACCAGGGTTTGTCAAATCGAAATCGATCTTTCGATTGAACGTCGGTACAGACGGAATTGATTTGTACGCGATTATGAAGTTCACGCCGGAGTTTAACTGAGTATATTTCTTTATCTTCACCATGCCGATTAGCATTTTCTCTCTTTTCCCTTGTTGTATTAGAATTTTTCTGAAGAGTTGAAGGTTAATATTTTCGCCATTTCGACAAATCATATCATATTGTGGTAAACGTAATAGAACCGATTCCGAAATCATCGCCTTGCTTTTGTACCAGTTCGTAATTGCGTCCGAGCTGTTCCTATCACGACCGTTCGTCCCGATATCAAGGCGATTTGACAAGGGGATTGGAACCCAGACGAGCTTCTGTTTATTTCATAAGCATTATAACTTTCTTTTCGAGAAAAATTGCCTGTATCTCTGGTTCAACGGTAGACTGAATTCTACAGCTCAGCGTTGATTTCCGTTTATAAATTTATTTATCTATTACCCATTCTTCAGCGTAGTTATTTTTTGACTCACGAGTCAATTCAGCTCGTCGCCGTTAGAAGATTCATTCTTGAGAATTACACTTTCATTTGGGGAATGCCCTTCAAATTGTCTTATTCAGTTTGCTCACTTAGGTCTCTCCTCTAGTCTTTAAAATTTTCACCAAAATTATTTAACATTTCTTATGTCAGAAATGGTCTCCTCGTTCTCTTCGAAATTTATAAAGAATATTTCATTCATCTTTTTTGTCTCACGAAAGATCGTTCTCTCTTATTGCTTTATTCCGACTATTTTGTTCAGAAACCCCATATTTTTGTATTTAGATTTTGTTTTAACGCATATTTTGCATTGTGTCTTTTAAATTTTCTTTTTTAATAGATTTTTTCCGGCAATTTATATTTTGCTTAAAATACTTATTTTTTCTCGGTATTTCAGAAATTTTTATTTTGAATACTTAAATTTTCTTTTTTCTTGTAATAATATAAATTCTATTTTTAATCTTAACTAATTTTGAAATATCAAGAGGTTTGTATTGTTTTAATTTTGTTCATTTTAACAATTTAAAAATATTAAAATGAACAAAATTTAAACCAAACAAAACAAACCTCCCCCAAAAAACGTTATGTTCAAATTCAGTTAAGTTTGAAACAAGTAAGTTTTGATAAGGTGATTTTATTACCAGAAGGGTAAAAAATTTAATAAGGAAAAGGTATTCCAAAGAAATATAAAAATTTCCTTGAAATTTACAAGAAAAAATATAGATTTTAAAGCAAAATACTATAAAATTGCCAGAGAAAAATCTACTATTTTAAAGCAAAATATTTAAAGGTTGCCAGTGCAAAAATATACTATTTTAAAGCAAGTGCCAAAGGAAAATATAGCGTTATAACCAAAATACTCTAGTAAGCTACAAAAATATAAGGGTTTCTGAACCAAGATAATAGTCAGAGTAACAGTATACTCTTCAGCCAAGATAGAAGAGAGAGACACACGTCTTCAGTGAGCACGACTCTTTAGAAAAAGATAAAGTGAAATAATTCTTTATAGAAGAATTTCCAGAGATAAACCGCAGAGTGAGACCACACGTCTTTCAGTTGGCACGACTCTCTTAGATAAAGATAATGTTAAATAATTCTTTTAATATTAAGACTTCTTAAAGATAACTGAAGAGGGAGACCTCACGTCTTTCAGTGGGCACAACTCTTTAGATAAAGATAATTTTGAAATAGGGCGGCAATTCTTTTCAAATCGATAAACAGGTAATTCTCAAAAATTAGAATGAATCTCCCTGCTCTTGGCGACAAGGTAGTAACTGAAGTGAATTGACTCTGCAACGATCAAAAATCAAATAAGCTACACTGGGAATTGAATGGAGTAATAGATAAAATAAATTTATTAAACGGAAATCAACTTTACGCTTGAGGCATATATTGAATCGAATCGAGTGTTCTGAGACCGTTAGGCCAGAGGTACAACTCTCTCTGTAAGCAATTCTTTCTCAAGAGAAAAGAAAATTACTCTCATAAACATATAGTTATGAAATAAAGAAAATTGCTTACCAGAGAGCCGTCCTATTAGGTCACTCCAAACTGTGTCCCAGAACAATCAAATACGCCCTTTGCTTCAATTGGAATCCTTGGAACAAACCGGTGGTCGTGTGAGGTAGGTAAGCTCTAGTCCCTTCGAGATTACCAATTACTTGGTACCTGAGAAAGGCAAAAGCGTAGAACTGATTTCCAATGAAAAAAAAATCAGTTCCCAATATTCGGAACAGATGTTACGTTAGCCACAATATGTAATATGAATGATTTGTCAAAATGGCCGAAATATCTATATTTAACCTTCAAAAATTACCATGCGGTATATCCAAGAATTCTAATATTACAAGCCTAAGGAAAAAGAAGAAAATGCTAATCAGCTACAACATTAATTGAAAGATAAAGAGAATAATATTACTCAGTTAAACTCCAGCAGTGAAACTTATTCAACTTATAGATCGTACGTACCAAAATCAATTTACTCAGTCCATCTGCCTATCTCGACGTTCAAATCAAGAAAGAGATCGATTATTCCTTCGGTTCGAACAAATCACCAATTCTACCTGGGTTTTTTCACAAACTGTTCTTGGTTTTTATCTATTGAAAAACACTTGGAAAAAACACAGCTTGACGACATGAATACAACTGTCACGATAACAAAACTCGTCCAACTTGACAGAATACGAACTCATGATGATGGCGCTGTCCCATAGTTCACGATCGGCCGTGACTAATGACCCGTTCCACCGTAAGATAACCGGAATAGTTATGAGAAATTGGTTATGTGTAAGGACGTAACGAAAAATTCGTTACATGCTCCCTCGAGTACTCCTGCATTAACGCCCACGCGGAGCCCCATTTAAACGTTGAAATTCATGATTAACTTTAGAAATCTATAATCAACAAAATAATCAACTTCAACAATTTTATAGTGTGATAATATTGAGTACACATGTAAAATTTGCTCCAGGAAGCAACAAAATTATGAAGTCATTCTGTGAACTATTCGGTTTTTAATAAAATCGGCGGTTCCAAAAAAACTACTCACTTAACAATAGTTTCATATTATCAAAATTCAATGAAAAAATGTTTTTCTAACAAAATTACATTCTTTCAAGTATTCAAATGATACAATAATTTTTTGGAATTCTTGAATCCATATAGTATAAAAAAATATTGCATGTGCATTGCCCTCCCGAGAGGTGCTGTACTCCTGCATTAACGCCCACGCGGAGCCCTATTTTATAATTGAGATAGAGTTCCGGGAGTGGAGACTTTTTCATGGGAAATTTCCTCTCCTTCAAGAACCTGTTTTTAATTTTCTCTATCTCTAGTTTTTGAGCTATTACCAAAAAATTAGGCCCTTCTAATTTATTTTGTTTTTTGTTAAAATAGCAAAACATTCTCGTCGGCGGAAAAAATCGAAAAATATATCTTTCTCAGAATGACATCCCAAATCTATCGTGCCATCGCTCATAATTTTAATAGACTTGGAACGAGTTTTCGCAGAAAACTCACTTCTCTGCTAGACTAATGAGAACATGCCTAGCGACAATAGTGGCCACGACGTTTTAGATTTGAGTAGAGATGTGGTAGCCATTCCATCAATTTAAACATTTTGCAACAATGAAAATCCCCCCTCATAGAATCGCACATGCCATCTATTAAGCGCATATTTGAGGGGGGGGGGTAATTACCCCCCCCCCCCCCAGATACGCCTTGATAGTGGCATGTGCATTTGAAAGGTGATTTTCATTGTGATTATCCAACTATGTTCTTTCTCCTAAAACAATGGCTCTATCTACGTAAGTATTGTTGTATAACGAAATATCATTGACGCGGTATGCTATTCATTATGCTGAGAGTCTCAAATCCTTCTCATGAATCATCCATCAATCTCAGACATTTAATCGATAACGAAACAAATTCATTGATGTATTGACTCGAAGGTAATTCTTTAATGGAGTTTTTGTTTTGAAGCCTTCCTTGTTTACGTTATTCGATCATTAATCTTAGTTATATTTTATGTTTCAGAAATATATTTTTTAGCGCAAAGATTCCATCTTGAGTATACAAGGCGGTTTTCATTATTGTTCCTGTGAAGAAATAGGTTTATAGAAATTTGGGTATGAATTGAGATTTTTTAATTCAACTAGGAGTAGAATAATACTGAATAATAAGCATGTGCAAAATATTTGTGCATTCTCAAAGTTGTATCTATTCAATCATTAAACTTGTTAATAGTTGTGTTGTGCATTATTTGTAAACAATAGAACAACAAAGTTCAGTTCCACTTATACCAGATATTGACGTAAAGTATTTCGCAAATGTAAACAATATTCTAGGGCAGCACAAAACGGCGGGCCGCCCACCAAGGAGACTTCAAACCCGCAGCATGCAACATACGACATGAGGAAAATGTTGTATGTTGCATAAACGCGCCCACAATTGATTTGCAGTAAAGAAAATGTCTTGGCAGTATTTGCGAAGACGACACAAATGAAAAAGAAGCAGCGTCGTATCTGGATTCATCCTATATTTGTAAATAATATAATACATAGCCCAGCTGTTACGAAAAAGCAATTAACACTCAATTCAGTTTTTTTTGAGAATTATAGAATGAGTCACAAAAACTTTAATCTGTTACTGCATATGAATATTGTGGGGAATTTACGACTTTTTGCCAGCAAGACATTGAACTATTATTACGTCTAATACTATATTCAACAACACGTGAGAAATGAATTTTTTTTTTCCACTGTGAATTAAAGAAGTATCGTACCAGCCGCAAGAAAAAGAAGAAAAAAAAGCCATCATGCCTGATAAGAAACACAAACAAAGAAGAATATAAAGCAGTCCGCATACACTGCAAGGAAATAAATTTGAAAATAATGAATGATTCTTCGCTGAATGAAATATTGGGGAAAATACTGAAAAGTAAAAAAGAACAAAAAAATTTAATAATAGCCAGCGAAGCGTCTTCAACTGAAATTTGAAAATCAGAACTCCAAAATTATACACTTAGAAAAAGAGAACAGTGCCCTCAGAACTAAGTTGGAGTCACTTGAAAAAGACAATAAACTCAACAACATTGTAATCTTTGGATTGAATGGAACAATTGAGGAGGTACAAGCAAACTCGATAGTAAGTCATCCTAGAAGATTATTTGACATTGAAATTGTTGAAAGTGATATCAATAACATTTACTGCCTTGGAAAAACTTAAAACTGTCCGATTAAAGTGGAACTAATTTCACAGCTAAAAAAAAAAGCTGATCCTGAAAAATTCCAAAAAACTCAATGGAACCAAAATAGCCATTTCTCACGATCTGACCACAAAACAACGAGAAAATCTGAATATACTCAAGCACTACCAGACTAATGAAATAGGCAAAGGAAGAAATTGCTTTTTAAAAGGGAACAAACTGGTTATCGATGGCAATGCCTATACACTAGACGAACCTGAAGAAATAAACGCAGAAATATGTGCAGCAGCTGACACAAATAGCTTACCAACCTACACCTACACAAAATCTGATCAGGGAACGCGATATACCAGATGACGTGAATACTGAGGAGAAAGGATATCTGAAGGATTTGAAGGAAAACCCAAAAAAAAAACAACTTATAAAACCCAATTACCGTCAAGCTGCGTCATCTTCATCCCAATCAAGAAAAGCTAAATAACACTCAACATTGAAATATTCTCAATGTTCGCGAAGTGAAGTTCTTTTATTTCAAAGTTCCTGATTGTTTGTACCCTGGAAATGAAGTGAAATGGATGAATATATCAGAGACTTCAAAATAGAAGCCTAGAAACCAAGGTAAATGAAAATATTTCAGCTTATAACGACACTCTGAAAAACTTTAATCACGAATCAAATATCAGCCTCTTTTTGATGAACATGAGTAGTGCCAGCAAAAATGTGGATGAACTGAATTTATTATCACATCTAATAGAAATTGATTATGATTTTGTTGTACTCACTGAAACGAGAATAATCTCTGACACTTCCATGTTATCCAAACCAGGATATATCCAATATTATAATGAGGGGAAAATTAACCAAAACGATGGGGTACTTGTATTCGCAAAGATGACAATGAATGCATATCTACCATATTCCAATAAATGAGTTCAATATTTCAGAAGTAAATGCTAATACAAATGATTTCAATATATTATAAGTTCCATATACAGACCTCCAGCTACAGACCTCCAGCTACATGAGTACAAAATTTCCTTGAAAGTCTCTCACTCTATGTTGAAGGCATGAAAAAAGCCATGACCTTCAAATCATTGCTGGTGATGTCAACATCAACATCTTAGATTCGAATAATGCATTTGCGCAAGATTAGATGAACATGCTGGGAAAATCGAATTTTGTTAGCGCAGTCAACGAATACACCCGGGTAAGGGGACTAGAAAAATCGTGTATCGATCATTCATTTATTAGACAAAAGTCACATCCAAAAAATGAAATCACATCCTCAATATTGGAAACCGATATAACTGACACTATACTACATTGTTGTAGCTAATTTTAAGTCGTACCACTATTGGCATCTTTAAAACGGTAAGTGATACGAAGTTGGTTGAATCAGACAGAAGTTGCCTATTTCAGTGAACAATCAAACGATGTACACAAATCGGAAATGTCACGAACTGTTTTCAAAATATACGGGAAAAACCGAAATGGACGGTTTTCTCTTCTTTGCGCCAGCGCCTCAATTTTCAGGAATATGGAAAGGTGTTCAGGAGACATTATTCTCTGTTTACAATAAGCTTTGATCTGCTGTGCTTTGCTTTGATTTTGAATATGATATTTCGTTCTCTGAGGGTGACCCTCAAGTCTATTTTTTCGAATACGGTCCTGTATTTTTTTGTACGAATTGAAGTAGTTCTTATCTTACTGAATTCAGATATGTATCTCAGCTGGCATTTTTTCTACATTTTTGCCCCTAAATTCCATCATCAAGGTTCGAACAATGAAAATCTTCCCATTCAGAATACAGACCTGATTTTATTTTTGTTCGTATTCAAGAAGAAATTTATGCTAAGTTGCGAGAATAAATAAATCTACTTTGAATGAATACTCAAACGAAATCAAATCCCACGTGATGAAAATTTACCGTTTTCGAGATTCCAATAGTGGTACCACGAGATTCAAATAGTGGTAGGTACGTTCGAACAAAACATATATATATATATATATATATATATATATATATATATGTATTAAGTGAAATATAAAACACTTGGGAACTACATATTGAAAAACATATTCAAATTGTTTTCTATAAATTAGTATTTGGAATTAAGGATTTAGAAGTTATGTTAATATTTTTTATCAGCACTCTGTACCCTAACAATAGAAAGATATTCGCTGGAAACAAACTTGAAAAGTACAGAGATATAATTGGAAGAATACAAAATTATAATCATTGGAAGATACACGATGACATTCAGTAGTCATTACATATCCTGTCGATATAACCCTGGGGCAATCGTATTGAAATTCGCCTAGGAGGCATGTTATTTGGATTAATCCTCACTGTACCATTTTGATACCACAATAATGCTTCAATCACCACAACTACAAGTTCATTCTTAACATATATTCATTTCAGTTATCAAATTCCATTTACATGACATTATCTTTTGAAATGGAATCTGAATACATATAGATTATATTGGGCCTCTATACACCATATTTAGTAGAACCACTTGACGAGTTCATTTCTCAAGCTGGTTGAGGTCCGACTAAGGAGATAAACACACAATGCGATTTTTTGGAACCCACTCCATATTTACTGATACCGATCAAATGGGGCCCGATTCCGTATTTCGTTGAGTAAAGTCCCCAGGCATTCATCATTATGAAGAACCGTTTGTGGAATGAATAACTTGCTTAGAAAAGGAAAGTGGTCAGGAATTTCTTCAACAAATCCAAAGTCTCAGGTGAATGGAGGAAATATAAAGACTCACTTACCGAGTACAACGAAGCACTAAGTCAATCCAAAAGAGAATCCAGGAGGTATTGTGAGGAAGTGGAAGGCACTTACGGGGGAGCAAGACTGACAGATGATCCAAACCATTAGGACAGAGTCAGGAGTCTACACGCAGAATGGGAAAGATACCCTGGAAAAACACTCCCAGGATCGATGAATACAGAAATATCACCTAAGAACTGGAGACATTCAGAACAAGGGCCTCCAGGGACAAATTGTAGATCTCAAAAAAGGTAATAGAGGTGGAAAAAACGAAATAGGCAATCAACTTACTAGAACACAAAATATGCGTGGTACTAGGGGCCAGTCTTGAACTGGGATACGTACCAAAAGCAAGGAGAGCAATTACAGTAGTCTCCATTCCCAAACCTGGAAGAACGTGATAGGATGAAGCAAAGGCACTGAGGCCAATTAGTCTTGAGTCATTCATACTTATGACGCAAAAAAAACAGTTTGATAGGCATATCAGGGATACAGTGTTGGTAAACCAACCTCTACACAATGACCTATATGCCTCTACAACAGGCAAATCTACAGAAACAGTATCACACCAACTCCTAGAGAAAGGAAACTGCTCTAGAAAACAAAGAGGTCTTGCTGAGTGCATTCCTTGACATCGAAGGAGCCTTCAACAATACATTTCTAAACTTAATCTCAAGGGCATTGAGAAAGAAAGGCATCAATGAGACCTGCTGCAGGTGGATAGATTGCATGCCTTTCAAACTAATAGGATAAATATAAAACGTTTGAATTATCGGAATCAAGAAAGTCCCATATGGGCACATAAGGAGTTACCTCATATAATAAGTGTCAAAATAAAACAAACTAGTATGTTTGGTAACGGTCACCTGCCAACTTCAGCAGGGGCTGCTCCTTCGCCCCTACGGGAGGGCAAGAGGGCAGCCAGAACCCCCAAGCAATGAGCCACAAAACTGATCTGATTGGTTCTCTGTTTGAAATTTCGGCCATTTGATTCGCTCAAAAATAATGAGGGAAATAGTCAAAGAAATCGCCAAGTCGCTTGTTTTCCATTCTGAATGGAAAACATCGGCAAGTCTGTATAGTTTTCCCAATATCAATTGCAGAAGCATAAAAAAGTCCTGCGGCGAAATCCTGTGAGGAGCAGTGGCGGAAACTAATTTTATTTAGATATTTTAAGATTTTAAAAATACTTCATAAATAATGAAAAATTAAGAAATTTCATTACTATTTTGTGCAATTGCATTTTCCCATGGTCGAAAAAAAGCCATATTTTCCAACAAAACTAGAATATCCTGAAACGTATTTCGATCGGCACACACCAAGACCACAGACGCTACTGGTTTTTAATCTTTCAGAGCTATTAAAACACAAATATAACGCGTGATTTATGACCTTCCATCGTATAGAAACACCTGCAAGCATTGATGTCCGACTTGATTGGCCCAGACGAATCGGTTGTAGAACAGTCAGCAGTCACTCAAGTCCACGTTGACCAGCGGGCTCTTTGCGCTGACGGAGACTGTATACAAGTAGTACAGATTATTTTTCGTTCCGTTTCTTCGCATATACGCTCGTGTTAGCGAAGTGAGTTTCCATTTGATCCCTATAGAAACAGCTACTGCAATTGGTATCGGATGGACTTTACCAGTTTCAGGAGTATGCAGCACCAGAATGTCATTAGATGCCATTTTTCATTTGACTGAACAACTTCACATGTGGACAGGATACTTTTGGGTTCATTGATATGGAGAGAACTTTACTAGATGTCAACCTTTGAATCGGCAACAAGTAAATTTATTGAAATAGTACAATCTTCCATAATGGAGTGTGCGAAAAAAATTTGAATCAAAAGTAACGAGAGGAAACGGAAAATATGGATAACCAAATCTCTAATCAAATCTGTTAACAAAAAAAATTATATGTACAATCAGACTATGAAGGATCCTTACAATGAGGAATTGAAACAAGAATATAAAACCTACAAAAATATTCTAGACAGGCTACTGAAGAATAAAATAAAAACTTTTTAACAAAAAATTAAATCGACGAAATACGAAACGGAAAAGGAAAAAATAAAATGAACCTTCTTAGTCTCAAAAACTAAACTCCTGAACTAATGTGAGTAACTTATTTTGAGTCGGCGCCAAGCAAATGAATTAGATAAGGCGTAAAATGATGGCATCGAGTTGCGCGGTGACATTCTGATAATTTTTTTGAAGTCATTTAATGATCTTTGTTGATTATTCGTTTGGCGTCGCCTGAAAATTAGTTACTTACATTAGTTTAGGAGCTCAGTTATTGAGACTAAGAAGGTTCACCTTATTTTTTACATTTCAGTTCCGTATTTCGTCGGTTAAATTTTTTGCTAAAGAGTTTTTATTTTAAATTTTTTGTGGCTGAAATCTACTAATTACTACCTACTTGTTTTTTTATTAGTTCCAAAATACTTACTTACCCACCTTACTTCAACTATTACCAGTTAAATAATATGATTAGCTACTTTCACTATTTGTTGTTTTATAAATTATTTTTGTTGTTCTGGTTAGTTTATTTCATTACTTTGTATATCATCCCATTCTCTGATAGAATATAATGATTGTGACGGGTGTAGGAGAACAAAAATAATGACATTAGCGATCTGTCATTGTCAACTTCATATGTGTGCCAATGTTCACGAGTGAAAAATCAATTATTCCCCATTTTTCTACTCGTAAGGGTGGAATATTTCATTTGAAATCCAAATATGATCAACTATGAGGTATACCCTATCTAATAAAAAACGAATCATCCAAATCGAAGAAACCAGTACAAAGTTATGCCTGATAGAATCGGTTAACGGACCAGAATTCAGAGGGTGAGTGATAAATATCCTTCATTTTGCTACCCTTAGGGGTGGATTTCATTTTTTGAATTCAAATGGGACCAACTTCGAAGTACACCCTATCCGCTGAAAAAAAAGTGATCAGAATCGGACGTCTCAGTAAAAAGTTATGCGTGATCATACATAGAAAAAAAATAAAAATATACGCGTCGACTAGAGAACCTCCTCCTTTTCGGTTTCGTCGGTTAAAAAATTATTATTACAAATCACGCATCAATGAAAATGCAAACGATGCGAAAAAATTACGGAGTTACATCAATGACATTTTCGGTTCGTACAAAAATAATGAAATACACCGGATTAAAGACGCCAAAAATAATATTGTTACTAATGACGAACAAAAAGCAACTATTTTCAATAACATCTTCATGAAAATGGGGACAAACTTAGCAAGTGATATTGTCAAAAACGGTTCGAACGTTCTATAAGAGAAAACCACAAATAATTCAATTTTCATTTCCCCTGCATCAGAAATCGAAGTTCTTGAAGTTATAAATCAACTCAAAAATGGCAAATCTCCGAGTGTCAATAACATAGAGGCAGAAACTCTCCAGGAAATTGCACCTCACATAGTCGGTCCACTCACTTACATAACCAACAGATGTATAGAATCCGGGAAATTCCCCGATGAATTCAAAATTTTAGTAGTGAGACCCATTCACAAAAAGGGAGATTTCACAGGCGCAAAAAACTATAGGCCTATTTCACTCATCACAAACTTCAGTAGAATTTTTGAAAGAATACTGGAAAATAGGCTTTGTAGCTATTTGCATAAGTATAGGCTACTATCTGAAATGCAGTTTGGGTTTAAGGAAGGTAAATCAACCGAAGACGCTATAATTGAGCTCACAAATTATGTTTACGGAGTCTTGGATGAGGGTAAACTTTGCCTTGGTGTTTTTAGAGATCTTGCGGAGGCGTTTGATACCGTGAGTCACACCATACTACTAGCGATATTCGAGAATAATGGGGTACGGGATAATTGTCTGAAACTTTTCGAAAGCTACCTTGATGAGCGCCAACAATGTGTCAAAATCAATGAAACCTACAGTGAGTTCAGGAAAATCGAGTGTGGTGTGCCTCAAGGTACAGTGCTAGAACCTATACTCTTCTCGATTTATGTGAACGGATTATTTCCAATACAATCTGAAGGAAAAATAGTTAGCTTTGCTGATGATACGGTAATTCTTTACAAGGGAAAATACTGGGTCAGTCTGAAAAACGATGTGGAAGTAGATATTTCTTCAAAAAAACATTTTTTGACAAAAGATTACCAACTATCAATATTGATAAAACATTTTTTCTACAATTTACTACATATGAAACCACTCGGCTAGACTTTCAACACCTCACTTTTCCAGGAACCTACAAATGTCTTCTGTAAATACCGTCACATACCTCGTAATTATGATATGATCATCCCGTGAAGTTAGTCCTCAAAAAACTTCGTTTTGTTCTCCATAAATATAGACAATTAAATGATATGCTTGACCTGAAACAGAAGAAAACAATATACTACAGTTTAGTGGAAAGTCACCTAAGCTACGGTCTTCTTGGATGGGGGGTATATATGGAACTCACCTACGCCCACTCAGGGTTATTCAAAAGCGCTTCCTGAAACTATTGTTATCCGAAAGCTCAAGATTTACAAGTGGATATGGAGAAAATAATTTTATATCTTTGATGCCAGGAAGCTATACTTTAAAAAAAGCAGTATCAGACAATACATGAATAGGGATAAGCTGGTTAAACTTACTCACAATTATAATGGAAGGCGTAATCTTTAATTTCAATGTCCTCGGACACACAGATCCATTGGAAAAAGAAGTTATCATTATTTGGGTACGAGCCCACCACGAGACATTCTAGAAAGTCGATCTATTTATTCATTTAAGAAAAAATTGAAAGACCTCATAAAAAATACTTCAACACAATTGATACACTTTCGAAGAATTGACAAAGAGTTTTATTGATAAAGGGCCATTACGCAATTCCATATTCAGACGACATACCTATATGTATGTTCGTGAACAAGTGTGAATGTATCTATTTATATAAACCCGTTTGTGTAGTACATTTTTATCTATAATTTATATTAATCGATACCAATCAGTTTTTATATAGGACATTTCTATTACAATAGCAAAATCCCATAACGTAGGATTCTATAATATGTATGTTTGTGGAAAAGTATGTCTGTAAATATATATATATATATATATATATATATTTAAATTTAAATTTATATTATAATGATAAAAACTCTTTCTTAGAATTAAGTAATTGATATCATTTCTCTTGGTACACATATGTGAACCCACTAACAAATTTCAACTTCAGTGGGACATACATGTGCTTATTTGCCACTTGTAGTCAATTACTGTAACCTGTAATTCATATATAAACACCCGCAAATAAATAAATACTATTCTATTCTATAATATCGGCCGACTCTCCGTAGGAAAAGACAATGTTGAACCGATTGTATCCAAGTTGTTCCTCTATAACTGTTCTAAAGATTCCTCAATAGAATATCATTGTGTGTAAGAAGTCTATTCATTAAGTTTTGGCATTCAGAGCACTTAACTCACTTCGCAACGCAAAACATTCAAAACAATGCTTATATCAACACTGTAATCTCTCGAATATGCGTAATATGAGGACACAGAAGCTTTCAGGTGTTCTTGGGAGTGCTGCTGGCCGCGTTTCCATGTTTAGAAAACATTCATAGATTCATAGTTAACGGAAGGCTTGGTGCTTAGTAACACCGAGAAGCACTTTTCGGGATAACTGAGCACTAAGCTTTTTAGGAAAATGCTCGAAGCAGTAAGCAGTGGATCAGAGGAGTGCTTGGGAGCACAGTGCTTACGAGCACAAAAGTGCTTTGAATGCTTTCATGAGCACTAAGCAGTACTTTGAGATTGCTCTGACTGTATACTGTCACTACCTCACCATCATACCAATTCATCTAAATACTGAATTAATTTCTGAAAATACATTCGGATTCCCAGTTTTCCTAGTATCGTGATCACATTCACAAATTGCCCTAAAATGTCGTCGACTCATTGGAACTTCAAAGGAATTTCAAGGATAATTTTCCAGTCAAACACTCTCATCTGATAATTTATGGAAAATAATATCGTATTTCGAAGAATGAGAAACACCTCAGGGTTGGAATAATGTCCCGGTTATCCAAAGATAGATAATTCCTTTGTTTTCCTTATCTACATCTGCGAAATAATCTATTTACATGGATTGGTATAAAGGTACTTCAATATCCTTTCGAGTATATAAACAAATGTGATTTGATAAACGCTACATCTTCTCAGTCGATATGGATTGTGTAGTGGAAGTAAGTGAGGGAAAGTTGCGGGGATGCGAAAAAACCAATTACGATGGAGAGCCAATTGTTGCTTTCCTTGGAATTCCGTATGCCAAGCCACCAGTTGGAGAACTGAGGTTCAAGGTGAATAATAATATATTTAATCCAGTAAGACCATTATTACATGGTATTGAACGAAAATATTAATATAAAATATAAATATGAAATCCTAAAGACAAACAGACACATAAAATATATGATTCGCAGTCACTATACAGTTACAGTTATTCTTTACAGCCAGACACATAAGTTACTTTACAATTTAACAGTCAATAGACTAAGAGTTATGGTACCGAAAACTAGGTTGTATTGTTTGAGAAATTTCTCAATCAGATAACTTTTCAGTTGTTTCTTGAAAAGTATTTCATTTCCTTCGCTTTTCATTGTTTCCGGAAGTATATTGAAAAACTTTATAAACATACAAGGTCTAGCAGGACCAATGAATTATCAAGCTATAAAAAATACGTTAGATGCAAGAAAATAACGAAGCCCAACAGTTCCATAGTTCACGTCCTTGAAAACTGATATAACATAATCCTCGTAGAATACCTTCGATTTAAAATGACAGTGCAGATTTCTCAGAATCAAAGCATATTTCTGAAGAGTTTCCGATTTGTTTGATTTTGTGTGGGTATATATATATATATATATATATATATATATATATATAATATGTATATATAATTGTTTTGGAATTCCATTCTTAGATTTTTTTTGTTGTAATTCAGTCACTTTCACAAGTTTTTGTCGTCGATGAACTCATTTCGATTAAATATTCTATGAAGATTCCTTATTTGTCGTTTTAATCTATTGAATACAAGGATAAACTATCATCCCATCATCCCATCATCCCATCATCCCATCATCCCATCATCCCCATAATCTTCCCAATTGTTGGAAAAAAAATTCAAAATCCACATGGATCCTTTAGCAAGCGATTTATAAAAATCAACTTGAAATGCTTTACACAAACAATAATCAAAGCATTCCATAATAATTTTCCAGAAGATACACATAGATTATTATCTTTATCGTTCTTATTTGGAAAAACATGTTCACTTCGTAGAGTACAGGGGCCACAAATCTTTCCAATTCACTGCTACTACTGGCGCACCCAAAGGGAGCACCCTAGCGCCTCTTTTTTTTACAAGCTTTCATTTAACTTGCTTCGTTCGTATGTCATTCTGTAATTCTTTTCGTGTTCATAATTCCGGTAACAACGCATTATTGAATTTTTGTTAGAGAAAAAAACAAAAAGGTGATTCCAAGATGGCGGACAAATTCTGTGCATATAGTACGATCCGATTCAAAATTGGTATGTGGGGGTTTTCGGAATTGGAGATTGTGATTTTTGTGTAAAAATTCGAAAATTCAAGATGACGGACAATTTTTGTGATTATGATCCGATTCGATTCAAAATTGGTATGTGGGGCTTTTGGCGTTGGAATTTTATGTCAAAATTTATGGAATTGTAATGGCGGCTCATGAATTTCTGTTATAAAAAAAAAAAATGATGGCGAATGAAATTTAGGTTTATGGTCCGATTCGATTCAAAATTGGTATGTGGGGGTTTTTAGGTTCGAAAATTATGAATTTTTTTTCAAAATTAATAAAATCAGAATGCCTGCTCCAAGATGGCCGATGATCTCTGTGTTTATGGTCCGATTCTATTGAAAATTGGTGTGTGGAGGTTTTCGAAGTCGGAGATTATGATTTTTTTATCGAAATTCACAAATCCAAGATGGCGGACGAGTTTTGTAATCATGGCTTGATTTGATTCAAAATTGGTATGTCGGGGTTTTTGGGGTCGGAGATTATGAATTTAGTCGATGATTATCGATTTTTAGTTAGAATTCATAAATTGAAGATGGCAACTCCAAGATGGCGGATGAGTTAATCTTCAGATGGTCTCCCAATTGAAGGACTGAATAGCACAGAACTTAAAGGAAAAATGCCTTATAATAACGATGCTTCAACAAAAATGCATAGATTAAGGCGTACTCAAGCACTAAAAAGCACAAAATTAAATAATCAATGAAAAACCTTTTTAAAAACAAGCTTTTATTTAAATGCACTAAAAAGTAAAGAATAATTGCTTTGGATGTGTGACGTAGGTTATTCCGTGAGTTATAGATTGAAAAGCTTGTCGCTTTTGTATTCGAACTGGAAACTTTACGGGACAAGCTTTTGAATATATAACTCACTCCTTTTGGGGTTAAATTTTTCATTTGTCACAAAGACCTCAACTACCAATTTCCATGACCATAACTTGAAAACTAACCAAACCCCTATACAAACTTTCACCCCTTCAGGGGTTAATTTATAAAAACACAGAAACATGTATTCCTTTTTTTGTAACAAAGACCTCAAATATCAATATTCGAAACCCTGACTTAAAAATCAACGGAACCTCCATACAAACTTCCAAACCCCATTAACTCCACATCACACGTCTTCAGGGATTTAATTTTCAAAAACACTGAAACATGTATTTCTTTATTTGTAACAAGTACCTCAAATACTAATGTTTATCACCCCAACGTAGAAACGAACGGTACACTCCTTTACAAACTTTCAACCCCTATTGTTATCCCGTTAGGGATAAATTTTCGAAAACCCGGAGAAACTTGTTTCTTCATTTGAAATACTAATTTTCATGGCTCTAACCTCAAAACTAAGAGAACTTCCACATAATTTCTCACCCCCCTCTTCTGACCCCTTTCTTACCCCCTTATCACTCCTTTTGGGATGGAATATCACAGCACCTTTCTTAATGAGTATCTGTCATTACAAAAATATGCTATGAAAATTTCAGTTCTTTATGTCCAGTGGTTTGGTCTGCGTTGATCATATGTCAACGGTCAGTCGATCAGAATATGTAATTATTCAGGGTGTAAAAAAAATGGAGCATGTTTTTTTTCTAAAATTCTATGAAATTTTTGGTAGCGCCGCCCGCCTTATTTCAGGTGACGTGCTCAGAAGAAAACTTTGGCAATTACCGTATGCAATAAACAGTTCACTCGATATTTGAAAAGGTAGAATATTGGACTCATTGTGTGGTAAATGTACACATTGCAGGCTGTCTGAGATAGATATTCAATTCCAAAGTGAAGAAACCAACTAACCTTGTTAAATCTAAACTGGTGATGAAGTCAAAACTAGTTGACATCATACTCTGCTTTGAGGCACTTATCATAATTGTCACAATCACTTGTAAGAAAAAACGATACAAACACGATTGAAAAGGGAAACATTAGCAATTGAATATTGTTTTGAAAAATAATATCACGAGCATTGTAGTGATTCAGACATTCGGAACACGTGAACTGAACACTCTTGCCAAGCAAGATTATCGCATGCAAGGTTCACAAAGCTGTCTACGAACGAAAGTTTGTTAGATTGTACTGGTGTTTTCTGATTGGCTGGTGAATGATGGAAAGAGTACGCGATGTTCACGAGAATTAATTTGAACATCATTGTCTTTGTCTTTTGCTGGCTCTCAAAACTAAACGCCGAGCTGTTACGTGCGTATTTTGGAGATTAGCAGACAAGATGAATCACACGTCGTATTTATGAATAGAGTAGTAAATTTCAATTCTGGTTGGATTCTGGAGTCGCAATCACTGTGCGGGCGTTTTCGTACTGGAAATATTAATTCAATATAAAACATTATTCTGATAGAATAGCAATTTTTATAAAAGACAAACAAAAATATTCAAATAAATTCTCGTGCACATCGCTTACTGATTTCTGATTGGTTGCTAATTAGAAAACACTAGTGGAATCTAACAAACTTTTGTTTATAGACAGCTATGTGAACCGTGGATGCAAAAATCTTGCTTGGCAACAGTGTTCAGTTCACGTATTCAGAATGTCTGAATCACTACAATAGTCGTGATTTTTTTCCGAAACAATATTCAATTGCGAATGTTTCCCTTTTCGGAAGTGTTTCGTTTGTTTCTAACAAGCAACAGAGATAATTATGATAAGTGCTCCAAAGCAGAGTATGAAGTCAACTAGTTCTGACTTTATCACCAGGATATAACAAGGTTAGTTGTTTTCTTCACTTCGAAACTGAATATCTATCTCTGGTAGCCTGCAATGTATACCACACAATCAGTTCAACATTCTACATAATTCAAATGTCGAGTTAAATGTTCATTGCATTCGGCAATTGCCAAAGTTTTCCTTTGAGTGGGTCACCTGAAATTTTCTCGAATTCTACATAGAACTATAATTCGTTATGAAATGGCATCATACACTCGTACTACTTGATTTTTCTAAGGCATTTGATACCATTAATCATGAGTTGCTTTGCGCAAAATTGAGATTTTATGGCTTTGATGATGTTTTGAAATTGAGTCGTTCTCTAGTACTACTTGATTTTGGAATATTCATCCAAACTGGATATACTTTCAGGTGTCCGCAAGGTCCATATTAGCCCCTTGCTTTTTATTATATACACTGCTGATATTTTGAATAATATAGAACAATGTAAGGTACAAGCATTTGCAGATGATACACAAATGTATCTCAGCTTTAGTACTGAGGATTGGGTAAATGTCGAAGACATCATAAATAATGAATTGAACAATATCAAGACTTCCTCTGATCAGCACAACTTGAAACTCAATTCTGAAAAATCGAAGATACTGTTTTTTGGCAATAAAAACAATAGAAACTTATTAAGAGACAATATGACAATCCATATTGACAATTCACCATTAGAAATGTGCGATTCAGCCAGGAATCTTGGCTTTGTGTTAGATGTTGAGATGCGCTTCTCTCTTCATGTCAGGAGTATTATAAGTAAAGCATTTGCATCCTTGAAACTCATTTATAGTGCTCGCCATTTTCTCAGCGTTAAAATGAAACGAACATTATGCGAGTCATTGGTTCTGAGTCACTTCAACTATTGTGATTTCATCTATGGACCTTGTTTAACAAGGGTAGATAAGGACAAGATTCAGAAAGTGCAAAACAGCTGTTGTAGACTAATTTATGGAATCAGAAAATATGATCATATTTCTCAAAAATTTCAAGAATGTAACTGGCTCAACATGGAGAACAGGAGGCAACTCCATCTAGGTACTTTCACAATAAATTTCTCAATGATCCTAACTCACCTGCTCTAGTACGTAAATTCATTCCTAGATCCAAAATACACTCAAAAAATGTCAGGAATAGATCCACCCTGACCATGCCCCAGCACAGAACTGCAATGTTCCAAAAGTCATTTGTATTTAATGCTATTCAGATGTACAATCATTTACCTAATGAATTCAAAATATACAATATTAATAAATTTAAGTATAAATTGAAATATCAACTATTTGAAACACAGCGAAAAATGTCCCGGCCAGCCTTGTAACTTCCTTTATTTATTTAGAAAGTGGTATTCTCAACTTATTCCATATTGTAATATTTATTATACTAGGTGCACTCGTTCTACAAAAATCGTATTCCTTCTATAATCACCAATATTGTGGATCCAGCCAACATTTCCAACATCACCAAAATATTTCATGTGACTCTACTGTCGTGTTATTGTTTTTTTTTCTTTTTTCTTTTCCTTATATATAATTTTTCTTTCTCTTGGGCAATTGCCCTCTGGTGGTTAAGTAGAATAGCTTTAAGCTAGACTTCGCCATCAGTTTCATTAAATTGTAATGTTTTCTTTTTTTTCTATTGACAATAAAGACGTTTATTATTATTATTATTATTATTATTATTATTATCCACCCTGTATATGTATAGATGAATATATCTTGTTATTGGAATTTATTCCTGTTTAGAGATTGAAGGTTCCTTTTTATATTTCGATAGCATTTTGTGGGAAATTTTATCATCCCCAAAAAAACTTTTTTTTTTTAAATCTGGGGACAGCTCAAAAATTCTAAAAGAAATATCAAATATGAATTCCCAGTATTTTTCGATGACAAATCAGGCAATAGAAAATCCTCAAAATATTTTTTTATAACGAGTACCTCAAATAACATCGATGGAATGGCAAGGATGTTAGAAATGTTCAGAATTCATATATATTCATTTCAGAATCATGATTTCAGGCTCCCCAGCCTCCTGAACCATGGCAAGGAATCAAGGATGCTACTAAGGTGGGAAACAAATGTGTTCAAATAGATATAGAATCCGTCAGTCACTCAGTCAGTGGTTCTGAGGACTGTTTGAACCTCAATGTATATACGAAAAAAGTAAGTGTACAAATTATTTTGAAGACATACTTTTTCGAACGGCCACAAATTAAGAGAGTATTCTAATCTTCCCACATCAGAACATTCAGAAAACAAGATAATTAAGAATATCTATGAATGTATGAATGATTGGATATTCCAAGTCCCATATCAGTGTATCATAACACTGCCGAATTGAAAACATTGATTTTATTACAATGTCCAATTCTTTAGCAAAATGAAATATCGAATCAGTTCCTATTAGTCCAGTCATTATAGTTCACCTCGGAATTCGAGATACCCAGCTGTAAGTCTGTAAATACTTGTATATTGACACCCTAAGAGTTGTCTCAAAACCTACATATGGTAGGGTGTAAGCAACTATTAAATTTCAAGGTCAAAGGTCACAAAAATCGGTTTTTTGCGCTTTTTTTGGAAATATCTCATTTCCTATGGGTTTTTTGCTATTTGTATTTATTATCAATATTGTAGAATACAAAATTTTCTACAAATTTTGTTGAAAAAAAATTTTTATACGATGAACCGTTTTCGAGATAGAGGGCGGAGAGCGCGCGGTCACCGCATCACTTCAGGTCAACCGGTGCCTCCGGTCGAAAACGCGCCATATATAGTTGATGAACTATCAATAAATCAATGATTATAAATATTTGTCAATTTTTATTAACTATAATATTATATTTTATCATTTTCTTCATGCATTAAATCTATATCTATTCAATAATACTGATAACCGTTTACTAAAATTAAAAAATAATTAAGAGAAAAACTTAAATCATAATATAATTATATTCCCATTTACACTAATGACATTTTAAATAGAAAATAATTTAGTGCCTCTTTAAAATCTGTAAATTTTAAAATTCTTCCACTACGTCGAAAATTATACCTGGGAATTATACGGGCCCCTATTATACACTACGGACCTTTCTATTTATAGCCAGTCGGGACAGATGTTCATTTGTATTGTATAGTTACGACCATCTTCTATTTCCTTCAGTTTGAATTGTATCTTGGTGAACTACGGACGTACAAT
This sequence comes from Gonioctena quinquepunctata, assembly GCA_018342105.1. Lineage (NCBI taxonomy): Eukaryota > Metazoa > Arthropoda > Insecta > Coleoptera > Chrysomelidae > Gonioctena > Gonioctena quinquepunctata. The sequence continues at coordinate 104,838 of JAFIRS010002464.1, read as the reverse complement.
TTCAAGAACTATGGCTGATTTGTGTTTTCTATGTAATAAGTCAGATTCGGGAGGTGAATCGCTTGTTGAAGTAGTGCGCGGTATGAAACAATGGTTGTACCAGTTACTCAAGAAAAATTCTTATCAAATCGAAATAACAAAGATAAGTTCATTAATATGTTAATTGAAAAATTACAAGCTGCAAATATTACTACTAAACAAGCCAGAGATGATGCGGATGTTCTTATTTTTTAAACTGCAATTGAAGAATCAAAGTCTAAAAAAACTGCAGTTATAATAGGGGCAAGATATTGATTTACTTGTCATTTTAATTGGGCGTACACTGTCTTACGAACAAGAAATTTTCTTTAAAAAAAGTTGGGAAAGGAAATGTAAAACGGAGATATACTCGACTAAAAGTTTTGATAATTATCCTCATTCCAAAAAACATATTTTATTTCTGCACGCATTAAGTGGCTGTGACACAACTTCTGCGCTTTTAAAAGAGAAAAATCATTTTTAAAAGTTTTTGAGAAACTGACAAATTTGGATGAACTAGCTGCAGCATTTGAGGAAGAAAATTGTTCGGCCCAGAGATTATTAGAGGGTGGAACTCAAACCTTATTGGCAGTCTATAATGCTCCGAAATCTGTGAAAAGTCTCTCGATCATCTTCGTTATACGCATTACGTCAAGTCTACAAAACTTAATAAACCTGTGCAGCTTTCAAATATTCCACCAACAAGTGCAGCTGCTCATCAACATTTCAACCGTGTATATTATCAAGTTCAAACTTGGGTAGGACATGATTTGGAACCCCAGGTATGGGGTTGGGCAATGCGAAATGATTTTCTGGAGCCTATCATGATAATTTTACCACCTGCTCCAGAAGATTTGCTAAATACAATTTACTGCAAAAGTGGTTGTGGTTCGCGATGCGGATGCAGGAAAGCGGGCTTGCAATGCTCTTTAGCTTGTGGCCAATGTAATGGGCAAGCTTGTCTCAATGCTCTACCATATCAGAGCGACATTAACGAAGATGGAACCTTTGATCCCGAAATCATGGAAGAACTTGAGACAAATGTCGTTGAAGACGATAATGAAGACCAGTTTGGAATTTACCAGCAGCCAGAAGACGACGATGAAGAGGAAGAAGATGATTAAAATTATAAATTGTAGTTTTTGTACCCTTTATTCCATTTTTTTACTTTCAATAAAAAAAATTATTCAATGATATTTTTTAATAAAAAGATTAATTCATAATTTATTTGTTTTTTTTTCATCATGTAAGAAGTTATTAGTATTAATTAGGTTAAAATTCGAATATAATTCTTATATTTTCATTAACAATTCTGCAATTACATGGGCAGGTAAGTGTTGTTGAATAAATTAATACTGAATAAAAAGTGGATGAGTTAGGAAAAAAATTATAAAATATAATATAATAGTTGATAAAAATTGACAAATATTTATAATCATTGATTTATTGATAGTTCATCAACTATATATGGCGCGTTTTCGACCGGAGGCACCGGTTGACCTGAAGTGATGCGGTGACCACGCGCTCTCCGCCCTCTATCTCAAAAACGGTTCACCGTATAAAAAATTTTTTCAATCAAAATTTGTAGAAAATTTTGTATTCTACAATATTGATGATGAATACAAATAGCAAAAAACCCACAGGAAATGAGATATTTCCAAAAAATGCGCAAAAAACCGATTTTTGTGACCTTTGACCTTGAAATTTAATAGTTGCTTACACCCTACCATATGTAGGTTTTGAGACAACTTTTAGGGTGTCAATATACAACTATTTACAGACTTACAGCTGGGTATCTCGAATTCCGAGATTCTTACCTAATTTAAGCTTAAATGACTGGAGTATATCTGATACATTCATCAAGATAACCATTGAAGAATTACTTTGGCGGTAGCATATAATACATTTGTTTGACACTATTGAAGCCTCACTATAGATTTTCACTGTATCGAACTGAACAGGTATATAAATTATTCGGCATTTCATAAAAACCACACTTGATAATATTGTATGAGCATATGTTTGAAATATATTTTAGAATTCAATATGTACTATAATTGTTAATGTGATATAATTTTTGTTGAGATGTCAAAATTTTCCGTTCAATTCAATTCAAAATGTATTTTGAATTTTATCAAATCAAGATTTAATTTTTCCATGTTTATGACATAAAATACTGTTTTCTTTATACCTCGGTTGAAAAAACGTATTTTCTCCATCGATTTTAAAATAGAGAGCCTTACATTTATGCATCAGTGACATTGACAGACCACGCCCTCCATAAAGCGGGAGCGAATTTTTCCCATTTACACCGAGATAGATGGGATCACACGCAAGAAAGTGAGAAAGAGGTAGACGAAGAGCTGGAGCAAATATTTAAGCTTTGTGAGAATCCGAAAGAGCCGCTGAAGCGAGGAGCGAAAGTTGAATATGACAGCGCAACGAGCTGTCAGCTGGAACGTGTATTGTTTATAATAAATAATTAAGAATGTAATTAGTAACGTACTTTCGACCAGCTATAAACAAAAAAGTATATACCACACGGACAGGAAACATGTCCTGCTTTGCTCTTCATAATGCCCTCGGCTTTGCTTCGGGCATCATGTTGCGCAGTACAGGAAATTTCTTCTTTGTAGTGTAATATACTATTTTGCCAAAAAAAAACGCATATTCAATGAATGAATCAATCCCAACTCCTAGGGACTAAAGGGGGTATTTTAGCGTAATTATTGAAGCATTCACCATCAAGTAAAGACGTTGCCAGTGTCATGAATTTCGTGATTACCAAAATTTGCTAATATCGATAATAATTCTGATTTTGAGCATGCTTTTCAGCATGGAATGATGGGCCCAAAGTATAGAAGTGGAAAAAGTCCTGTATTGCTCAGTGGAAAACACAAGCAATGCACCTTCGCTAAAATTTTTGACTTTTTTTTCGCAACACCATTTGATAAATGGCTGGTATTGCGTTTCATATATTTTCCTTGATTTGATTGGCAAAGTACCTTCTAGAGCCTCTTCTGCTGCTTTTTATTTCAAAATTTTCCATTTCGAGAATTGCGATTACGAAATTCATGTTCAGCTTGTTGATTTGTGACTTGTTTTATTTGTAGATCTCGTAGCTCAGTTACTTTCTCAATCCAAAGCGAGCTGATTGAATGATAAACTTGTCAAATTGAATTGTAAAATTGACAGCGCGTTTTTGAACCTATATCTACAGATCACCCAATTAATAATGATTTGTCCGTAAGTGAAAAAAATAGTATATATATATATATATATATATATATATATATATATATATATATATTTTGGGAAGGTTTTCTTGGGTTTTGGATTCTTTGAAAACAATGTTCTAGTAGTTCGTAGGAGAAGACGTTTCGTCCCTGGCCGGGGACATTTTCAATTCTTTATTTATTTTTTTTTAAATAAAAACATACATGGTTTGCTGGAAAAAATATTTTTCTGTAACATACATTGGGAAACAATACAAAACAGATGACCTACCTTGGCAGAAAGTTTGCTATTTTTTTGAAAAAACTGCGAGTAATGATCGTGGTATTACCACTGAGGTGTTGTAATTACACAGTTAGGTTTTTGGTTTTTGTGCCTCATTATGTTTTGTGGCTATAGTTATCAAAATCGGATATCTTATTCACTTTTGGAAAGTTTACTTTCTTGGCTGTGCGTGCGTTCATTGAATGGCAGACAGAGATGTGGTCGGAAATGACGTGTATCTTGTCATGGAGTTCGTGTTTGCTCGTTGAATTCGTAGCTAGGATGGTTGGGATTTCGAGTCAGTGTATTGGTGTTAGGGGAAACTACGGACTACTAGAACATTGTTTTCAAAGAATCCAAAACCCAAGAAAACCTTCCCAAAAAAAATATCTCAAAAAGGATTCAAGAATCGAACAGAACTCATATATATATATATATATATATATATATATATATATATATATATATATATATATATATATAATTATATTATACCGTGAGAGTAAAGAGACTCAATCGCTTGTGTGGTTATTCCCTCGGGCAGAACCCTCGGGAACTCCACTAGTGGGATTACACGAGTCACTTTAGCCCCGTGGTATAGAATATCCATTCTTAGTTGGATGGGAATGAGGTTCATCATGCACCCCTGATAAAATATAATATGATTCGCGCTTTGATCGAAAATACCGACCAAAGGCGGAGATCCTTTCTTTTACTTCAAATGTAACTTTGCCTATTTTTGTTTGAAAACAAATTTTAGTAAACTATCTGGAAAATGATTATTGAAGGATTCCCCAACAACACAAGTACATCCCCTGTATATCCCAGGGACGTCCTTCATTTGCTACTAGGACGTCCCTGGGATATCCTTTGTCGAGACATGGTGCACACTAGGGGCGTCCTAGGGACATCAACTTTCCACCGAAAAGGCACACAAGGGATGCCCTTCTGGTAGGTCCCAGGGATGTACCAAATCCCGCCAATGGACATCAAAGGGACACCCTAGGGATGTTCTATAATTAAAGTAATAAATTCCATGGACATCCCTGAGACGTCCTTTTCTTCCATTCATTTAATTTGAAAAATTTCATGGAAAAACACAAAACGAGTCCAATTCTGAAATCAATATACTATATTGTGTTGAAATATAATGAATAAAAATACGACAATCGAAAACAAATTGTATATATAAATTCATATGATAAATGACCAAAAAAAGACTAGGTGAATCAGTTGAAAATTGTAGGCACACATATCAGTGTGTTGCATTTGTTGCTTTTTCTCTGTGGCTTCTGCAAAGCCTCCTAAATCTGTTTTTTATTAAGATTATTAAGATCCTGTAACAAAGATATTATTACATGTGGAAACGAATTGACATTGAAAAAAATTACAAATACAGATATAGATAATAGTTGAAAATACTCACCAAGTATTATTTCTGCATGTTGTGTTTCGAGGCACATTCAGTTAACTTTGAATTTGTTCTATCATTTGAATTTTCAATAATTCCATGGAAGTTCTGAACAGGATAATTTTGAACTAGGTCTTTTCTTGATGTAGGGCTCAATTCTCCAAGGAAAGAACCATCAGACAAATTTTCAGAACTTGAATCACATTGATCAACTTCGGGAATTTTATCTGAACTTGTAGAAGGTAATGTTATATGATTATCATCATTTTCAACCAATAATCAAATAGTATTAGGCCCACTACAAGCCTGTCACAATCCTCCATTCTGTCTTCCAAGTTTTCTTCTCCTCTTATAATATTTACTCAGTGTATTTTTTCTTTCAAGCCTTGAGGATACCTTTCTCGTACGCACCATTATATTAATATGTACCTAAAATATATTAATGAATATACTATAAACCTAATATTCAGAATCGAATAACCATATTATTGAAACAATCAAATCTTTGATCCAAAAGATAACATTCAATATATTGATAATTGTTTTACCAACCTTAAACCCAACTATGATATACACAACACTATAACTGATAAAAAGCTCCAAATGCTCACAAAAATTGTCAAACACAATAAGGATGCCGCTAATTTTTTTTGCATCTAACAAAGAAGAGTTAGAAACTTGCCCATTATATGAAGTGAGGTTAGCATTGTTGACAGATCACCAAATAATTCAAACCATGTTGCCAAAGCTAAACAGGACAAAACCACAGAAACCGAAATGTAATTGTGTTTGATGGCATTGTGTATAATTTGTATCATTTTTGAGAATTGAAATTGAGGGTATATTATGCATTAATAATTTTCTGCTAACGAAATGGTCACTTCCCAGAAATTATATATTTCCATTTTCTTCATAGTGATTCCAGAAGAAAAACAAACATTTCCAAAATAAAATATCAACTTTGAATTTTCAATGAACATTTTGATGAACAGAAATACCAGGGACATGAATGGGATAACCTATGGATATACCAGATGGGATGTCTTCTGGACAACCTCTGCGGGACATCCCCTGAATGTCCCAATCATGTCCTTGTACCGCGGTAGATAAAAAGGACATCCCTGTGTTGTGAGCGTTTGGAAGGGATTTTCACTCATAGAATTTTTTGGTAGGTCTATTGGGTGATGGTAAGAAAAGGCCCGAAAGTTCATAATTATTTGATTTTTTTGTATTTAAGCAAAAATATTGTAACAGTTTTTTTATATCACTCTGGGCTTGGAAGGTATATATAGGATAGTCGGATATTGAACGTTCACCCTTTGAATTTTGGTCCGTTAACCGATTCTATCAGGCATAGCTTTGTAGTGGGTTTTCCGATTTGGATTATTCTTTTTTTATTAGATCGAGTATACCTCATTGTTGATCATATTTTAATTTGGAATTGAATGATCCACCCATATGGGTGGAAAAATTGGGGGGTTAATTGATTTTTCTCTTGTGAACATTGGCAGATCCTCCTACATCCGTCTCTATAATTACATTCTATGAAAGAATGGAATTATATACAAAGTGATGAAAAAATAACCATAACTTCCAAAAATAATTTATATTATATAACAATAAATAGTTAAAGTAGATAATCATATTATTCAACAGTTATTAGTTGAAGTGAGCTAGGTAAGTATTTTGGAAGTGATCAAAAATCGACTAGGTAGTAATTAGTAAATTTCAGCCACAAAAAATTTAAAAATAGAAAGAAATTAACAAGAAATTATCCCGACGAAAAAATCTACTGAAAAGCAAAAAATTAAATAAACCTTCTTAGACTTGATGATAATTGAGCTCCTAAACTGATGTAAGTAACTTATTTTGAGTCGGCGCCAAACAAACTAGCAATTTAATTAGGTAAAGAGTAAAATGATGGCAGCGAGATGCACACTTCTTCAAATTAATTTAATGATCTTCGATAATTGTTTGTTTGGCGCTGACTCAAAATTAGTTACTCACAGTAGTTCAGGAGCTCAATTATCATTGAAACTGAGGTTTATTTTATTTTTTGCTTTTTATTTGATTTTTTCGTCGGTTTAATTTTTTGTTAAGAAGTTTTTATTTTTCTATGAATTGTTTTAACTTGTGAGTGAAATTTTTTTTGCAACACATCACATTTGTGATTTCCACATCTGAGAAACCTTTTTCTGAATTGAAATTCCATTTGTCACAGAAAATAGAATTATAGAAATTTTTTTCCTCAAATCAATGGGAATTGATTAGACTACATTTTGTTAGTTTCAAATATGAGAATATTATATTTTTCTTTTTGCACTAATTGTTACTCATGCTCATGTGAATCACTGATTTGAAATGAGTTCGGATTTATAAAAAAATGGCTTCGATAAACAATCCACAGTCAATTTTACGCGAATAGAAAACTAGGTTTTTCCACTTCGTCAATTTACCATTTTTTCTTCTTCGTCATAATTGTCATTTTTGAACATTAAAAATTAGTTTTCCGAACTATTGTTACATCATTGAAAATATACGTGATATCATTCGGAAATCCCATCAAAATAGCAAGCAAAAGACATTCATTTCTACTCTCTAATTTTCGGTAAAACAAATTCAACAGATAATACTTATTTAAATCAATCAAACCGAGTTTTATTACTTTTAATTTAATATTGATCTCCAAACTTTCTAGAAGGTCGAGTTTACAAGCTTTCTTTTTGATATGTAATATTTCAAACTATGTGGCCCATTAAATAATAAATGATTAGTATCACACTTTTATCGGTCGTTGTACAAATAGAAGCAGATTTGCTTGAGCCAGAAATTTTATGTGGATGATACGTTCGACTACTGCACAAAAATTTTCTTGCAGTTTTTCACCATACATGGCTGCCTCTGTCCAGACACACATAACACCACTGTTCTACTGATCGATTCTATTATCTATACCCCAAACCCGATAAAGTGTAATCTGTAGCGGTTTACGGTAATTTATGTTATAAGCGGTCAACGAAGCTATCGATTGGTTTTTTCGCGGGAATAGTTTTAACTCAATTTGGTCTACTATTTTTTTTGAATTCACTATTAGAGTATGGAATAATGAATATTCTGTACGACCCTTATCATATCAAAGCTCCTGCTTCATTGAATCAAATAACAAATAACAGTAATGCTGCCATTATAAGTTGAACGTACTTGGATAAAATTCAAAACAATAAAGGAATATTGCTAAGATCGAAGAGAGTACCGTGGGCCATAGAAATTGAAAAAATTATGGCACCTGGGAAAATTTCAATCGAATATATATATATATGAACACGGAATATGATGCATACATATTGGAGAGTATAGAAGCAAAAAATAGATTTTTCCTTCCTTCTTTATGTTCTAGATTTACAGGAGGTAGACCTTTCAGCAAAATACTTTGTGTTTGCTGATGATACTTCATTAGTGTATCCAAAAAAATATTCAGCATTTACCCAAGAAACGAGTGATAATTATATATAATCATTAGGAGAATGGTTAATTAGAAACAAATTAATACTCAACACTGATATTGAGTATCATTAATGAAATTAGCTAATTCTATCATTCAATAAGTTAACAATATTAATTATTGAAACTGTTGGAAGATGATAGATTGAACTGGGAAAGCCACGTGGAGAAAGTGAAAAAAAAAGTGATAACACTGATGCTATCAGAAGAAAGGGACTGCTTTATTATGCCCCCATTCTATCAAATTTGATTCTTTAGTCATGGAGTCAATGTATTGGATCCAAGAGAGTAGTGAGATCAGTTTTCAAAATCCCTTGGTTAACATTCAGTAATTGATTATGAATTCGAAATTCAAAATTTTTATGAATCGATTAAACAAAAACACAACACTAGACTTTTCAGAAGTAATGATATTCATGAACATTTCACAAGGAATAGAGCATGAGGGCCAATGGAAAAAAAAAATTCCATGAAAGTTTATGGAGAAATACCTCAAGAAGTGGAACAAAAGAAATTTATACATGGTTTCAACAAAATTTTGGAGAAATATAGATAGATACATAGAAAGATAGATTTTTATTTGAAGCTTTCAATTTAAACAGTTGAAAACTCAAGTCGGACAATAATAAAAAATACAAAAATCACTTATAACTAGAAAGCCTTCCTAATAAAAGTAATTACAACATGTATTGAGAAAGAATTTATTATTATATAAATATATCAGAGTCATAGGTGTAAGATAGATAGAAAATGTTATTGTAGTAAAATTATTTCTCCATGAATTCTTGTAATGAATATGGCTCGATGTCACACAACAGATCAAAAACATGTTTTTAAAAAATATGTCTTGAGCGATCTTCTTTAATGATTAACGGTAAATTGTTATAGAATCCAATGGATGCATAATGTGGCCTTCCTCTGTATTTGTCAGTCTATGCTTGAGAACAATAAAATTGGATTTCTGCCTGGTAGAATACTCATGTCTGAATCTATCTTCTTCAAAATTTGCTTTATTATAGTACACAAAAAGTAGACAAACATATATGTGAATGGCATAAACGGTAAGCATTTGGATACATCTGAAAGTATAACGACAAGAATCTGTATATTTCATATTCAACATAGTCTTCAATATCCGTGTTTGCATGATAAAAGTTCGTTCTAGTTGTGTACTCCCTCCCCATACTAATATTCCATATTTTAGAAAGGAATAAACAATCCCATAATATGCCGTTTTCAGTACATCTATTTTTAAGTGACTTTTCAAAATTCTAATTGCATAACATTTACTTGCCAGTTTTTTTGCGAGACTTTCAATATGTTTTCCATAGTTCAATTTCACATCTATAGTTTTGTACTGGTTGAAAAAGATATACTATCGTTTCCGAGCTGAATATTCTCGGGAAAGTGATATTATTGTGGACAGTTTTAAAAATTATGCAGTCTGTTTTAGCGGTGTTTAATGATAACATGTTAGTACTAAAATATGTTGAAAGTTTAGAAAAGTTGTTTGCAATTCAATTCTCCAGAGTAAGGTGTCTCTCAATGGGTAGAATGACATTGGAATCGTCTGCATAACTCACGACTGTAGTACTCGATTGTTGGAAAATATCTGGGAAATCATTTATATATATTGAAAAGTAAAAGACCAAGCACACTTCCCTGTGGTACGCCTTTTTCGATTTCAGTAAAAATCGAGAGGAATTCAGTATTTTGTTTCCTAATACATACTCTTTGTTTCCTGTTAGATAGGTAAGATTTTAAGAGATCCAAGGCATTTTCTCTTATACATAATCAGTCGAAGGGACACCAAACAAAGAATTCTCTCATAAAGCGGTATTTGAATATTTGTTCTGTATCATTGTTACTATTATATTATTCTCAAGTTAAACCTGAAAAATATTATAAAATTGAAAAGTAATGTGAAATAATGGTTCTGAGAAAATGTCATTCAAACCAATATTTTATGTCTGGGAAATTTTGTGAATAAATTGCAGAAAATCTCTCTATTTCAGATCCCTCAAGGAACATCGCTACTGAAACCTGTAATGGTCTGGATTCATGGTGGTGCATTCGTTCTCGGATCAAACGACCCCAAATCATTTGGACCCGCATTTTTGATGACCAAGGATATAGTGTTAGTGGTGATCAATTATCGTCTGGGCTTCCTGGGATTCTTGAGTTTGGACGATCCCTCTCTAGATGTTCCAGGGAATGCCGCTCTCAAGGATCAAGCCCTAGCTTTGAAATGGGTGCAGAAGAATATAAAACATTTTGGCGGCGATCCCAATAATGTCACCATTTTTGGAGAAAGTGCGGGTGGGACTTCGGTGCACTATCACGTATTGTCCCCTCATTCTAAGGGGCTTTTCCACAAGGCTATTTGTCAAAGTGGGGATGCTCTGATTCCATTCTGTCTCGGAGAAGAACGGCATGCCGTGGAATTCGTTAAATCCATGGGGAAAACAGCAAACACCGAAAAAGAAGCTTTGGAAATTCTGCAAACTTTGTCTGGGGAGGAAATAGTATTGAAACAGGCAATATACAGTTATGTAAGTTTATTTTCATATCCGAGGCCTATATTGAAAACGAAAAAAGATCTCCCATGAAGAAAAATATTCTGTAATGAATATTGGAAAAAGGATTTTTCGGAAATTACGAAATATACTTTGAAGAAGGAAGATTATTCCAGTTATAAAACTGTATCAAAACGCAAATCTTCAATTCTAGTTTTTTTCTAGAATTGGGATCGTTTCGAAACATCTATGGTATGAAGTTCAATGTTCAGCTTTCTGATAGTATCGGTAAAGTAGTTGTTTTCTAATAGATACATTTGTATCATGGATTTTATCATTTTTACTTAACACTTAATCTTTCAGTCGCAAATGACCCCATATCTGATTTTATGAACATTATATTCATATCTTCAAAAAAATCAAAATATCTTCACAACATATGATTCCTTAGGCAACTTGTTGGGGATTCTTCCATACAAGTTGTTGTGTTATGGGTGTTTCGGATACGATGGCAATGCCTGACAGAGTGTTTTTTTGTCACGAATATTCTCAAGATGATGAATGAAGGGTCAGTTTTTTTCATTTATTGTGTTGATTGGAATTCAAAATTGTCCATTGCTGTTAACAAGAAGATTTTTCTTTCAGTCAATACACTCCCTAAGTTTTTCTAGATTCTATGGAAATTTGACCTCCAGAAATATTTCTTCATAACAATTCGAAATCAAATTGAAGTGTGGGTTTTCTTGAATCCTGGTATATTAATTTTTTTTTTGGTTAGAGGTTCTTAGGTTTGGGATTCTTGTGTAAAAATAAAACTATCTTATATCATTCCAGACGTTTCGCCCCTGGCCGGAGGCATCTTTAGTAGGGGTTTTTTTTTATAATTAATTTTTAATTTTTTGTTCTGGTAATTAACAATGACATCCGAAAAGTGAAACATTTTGTGTTATGGTTAAAAACAACAACAACAACTATTATTTTCATTTTAACCATAACACAAAATGTTTTACTTTTCAGATATTCATTGTCAATTACCAGAACAAAAAAATTAAAAATTAATTATTAAAAAAAAAAACCCTGCTGAAGATGCCACCGGCCAGGGGCGAAACGTCTAGAATGATATGAGATAGTTTTATTTCTACACAAGAATCCAAAACCTAAGAACCTCCAACACAAGAATATATTTATATATATATATATATATATATATATATATATATATATATATACAGTGTCCGGCATAAGGTTCGCAGCATATGGAAAACTTGTTTCTTATTGATTTCTCAATAAAAATCATTCGTGATAAAAACCTCTGCTTCATCCTAAACCGAAAGCAAACACCAAAATTGAATTTTATACGACCCTATACGAGGGAGATAAAAAAGTATGTTTTTTTTTGGAAATAATATGATCCCATCACTTTATTTCTCACGGTAGAATTAAAATTCATGAGGAAATATTGTTCAAAATCGAATGTTGATCCAGAAATTCGAATCTATGACCAATTTTATATTTGAACTTATTTTCCCTTTTTTTTTTCATCACCTTGTACATCATAAGGAATATTATGCTAGACGAATGGTTTATTGTTAGATATGATGATATCACTCTCTGAATGTTTTCTCATTTCTCCCTCCCATCGGAAAATCACATTAATTGAATTATGTGTTGGAATTTCACAAAATCTTGCTGCAAATAGTAAATGAAACTGAATTGTCTCCAAGGTATGATGCCAGAATGAAAATGAATTTATTTTCACACTACGAATAACATTTTTTAGGACAATCAGGAATTGTAAAATATGACAATTTATTCACGTATTATTTATGAATTTCGAAATATCGTAAGTTGTTACATTCGACTTCGATAGCAATTCCCAGCTTCCATAGTTTTGTTCTTTGAATTTCACTGTAGATGATTGAGTTACAGAACATTTGCCGATCACAGTTGGCTTAGAAATTAAATTCATTTATAATTGTAAACAAACCATTTTTGATGCATCACGAATAACTCACTAATCTGTAGAGTAATTTCAGTAATTTTTCAATTCAATCATGGCTACTCGACTAAGTATACAGGTAGAGAGTAATGATACAATTATCATACTTGTAAAGACACTGCCAATATTTTTGATGGAGGACATCCAGGTAAAAACGTTCATAATTCGACAATTACAAGAATTTTGAAAACATTCAGGGAATCTGGATCGGTTTCGAAAAAATACAAAGTAACACATAAACGACCGATATCTGAAAATGAAGAAACTGTTATGAATATTATGCTGTCTACGATTGAAAATCCAGGAATGTCATTATCGCAAATAGGAGAAAATCTTGGTATATCCGATCGATCAATGAGAAGAGTTCTGGGTAATAATAAATTCAAACCGCATAAACCAAAATTCATAGACACTTTGAAACCGAGAGATCCGGATAATCGCTTGGATTTCTGTTTCTGGTTTTAGTCTACGATGGAAGATAATAGACAGTTTTCGAAAAAAATTCTTTACAGTGACTATTCAACCTTCACATCAAATGGGGAAGTTAGCTCCCAGAATTGGAGGTGGTGGGCAGATAATAATCCCCATTTTAGGATACAATGTAGAGACCAATATCACTTCAATGTTAACGTCGGGTGCGGAATTCTTAATGACATTATTTTTGGACCAGTATTTTTCAGACAACCACTGAATTCTGCAAGATACTTAAGGATGCTGCAGACGTTTCTCTCTGATTATTTAGATGATATTCTTCTGGACATGAGAGCAGCAATGTATTTCCAACAAGACGGTGAATCTGTTCATTCTACGCTAGAAGTGAGAATGTGGTTAAACAAAACATTTCCAAATCGATGGATTGGAAAATATTCCAATAATGCTGGCCCGCCCGGTCACCGGACCTCACTCCTTTGGATTTTTTTTTATGAGAATATCTCACACAGAAGGTATATTCAAGAAGACAATTTCAAAATATACGTCATTTGGAGAATACTATCAGGGATTGTATTCGAGGAATAGCTCCCCAGATACTAAGAAATGTTCATGATGCAATGCACCGCCGTACTATGCAGGGTATTGAGAAAGGAGGACGTAGAATAAAGCATAGGACATATTTGTTTCAAAAAATGTTATTTGTATTGTGAAAATGAATTAATTGGCATTCTGGCATCATACCTTGGAGACAATTCAGTTTTATTTACTATTTGCAGCAATATTTTGTGAAATTCCGTCACATAATTACATTAATGTGATTTTCCGATGGGAGGGAGAAATGAGAAAACATTTAGAGAGTGATATCATCATATCTAACAATATACCATTCGCCTAGCCTAATATTCCTTATGTTGTACAGGGCGATGAGGAAAAAATTTTGGTGTTTGCAATTCAGGTTTGAGATGAAGCAGAGGTTTCTATCACGACTGATTTTTTTTTGAGAAATCAATAATAAAAAAGTTTTTCATATGCTGCGAACTTAATGCCGGACACTGTATATACACCCGAAAAAACTCTCATGATCCATAAACGATACAATCCAGATCTTGTCCGCAACGATTTCATATTGTTGCGGCTGATTGAAAAATTCGTGGGTGGACTTTTCTATCTGTTTCGGACAATGAAGGATACATTATTTTTCCCAAAAACTCGAAACTATAAAAAAAATCAGTATAGCCTCTATACCCATGGGAATCAACGCTTTCGATCGATATTGAATTGGTTCTCTCTCCAGTTGGTTGTAGAAGACAAATATCTTAATGAAGAACATCCGTTCATTGGTCTATGCGAATCTTTGTGAATATATTGAATTTTCAGGGGAAGTCGAGAATATTTGCACCTGTGATAGAAAAACCAAATCCCACTGAATTCATCATAAGGCACCCCAGTGATATAACCCTTTCTGGAGATTATAACGATGTACCACTGATGATAGGATTCTGCAATACCGAAGGAATGTTGTTTGAAACATCGGAGATGCTCTGTATACAGTCATCCAATTTGATTCATGGAAAACAATTCGATATTGAATTTTTCATTCCACCTGTCATGAAGATTGAAAAGAGCAGCCCGAAGAGTGTAGCCATATGCAAAAAATTGACGGATCTATATTTTCACGGAAAGTTGGCTAATAATAAATATTTGGTGAGTATTTTTCTATAAAGGGTTTCGATAGAAATATAATAGAAGAGTTGAGAGAATAAATTTATTGACAATAACGAAATATTGTTGCTCGAAACAATTCCATCCAAGAAGACATTATTCATCAAATATGATTGTTCCACTCGATTCTAGGAAAAAAAACGGCTATCTCAAAACCATAAAGAATTTATAAAATGTCTTTCAACATATGGAGAAATAACTATATGTTGAAGACATTTAATAACAAACTAGTCCCACCAGAATTCCATTTGAATTTTTATTTTTCTGAAAAACAACATATGTTCTAAAACTTATTCTCTAGCAAAAACAATCATGCCAATCAGGAAAACTCGTCCCACAATGTTTTTCATCAAGCTCTGGCTGCTTTTATGTTATTAGGAAATGACTGGAAGGTTTTGATAAAAATCAACATTTATTGTTGGAATTTCAAATCGATATCTCCTGTATCTCAAAGAGCTGAGAAATTTCCTTCGGAATGGACTTGAGAAATTGGTAGATGAGTCAACCGATTTTTTTCATTTTCGTAATCTATTTTTTTTGTCAACAACGAACGACAAAAAAGTATTGGGGTCGGATCGAAGTTTACGAAATGGTAGAAGAATGACGCTATAAAAAATCTTTGTGACACCCACATTCTGAAGGTGTTAACGCGAAAAACGAAGTTTTAACCGGTGAGGTAGTGTAATGTTTCCAGCTTTTATTTCTCGTCATTTAATGAAAAATAATACATCCACATAAAAAAATATATATGTTTTCGCTTGTGATACTCTGAGAATTCTTTGGCGTTTTTTTTTGAAGTCTCATCTTCAATATCCGCTGTATGATTGGTGCCCCTAAACCTTGGTCAGTGCTATCTGAGTGCAGCGCTATGATTGGCCGGAGCCCTTGATATACGCATTGGACGGTTAGAACTGAGATTATTCTTACTATGACTCGCTCAACGTCTAGTTTATTTTCAACCAATTAGAAGGCTTCTTTTGGTTACGTTGCTTATAGTAACGGGAGATTATCGCGATAATTTTGTTAGTTCCTATTAACTTAATGGAATCAATAAGTGATAATTTTTCTATCAAAAATGAAGCGCCTTATATCTATTGACAAAAGTCACTCAGAATAAAATAAAAATACATTTTGTTGCTAACTTATAATTGTTATTGATACTAACCAATTTGCTTTACATATCGAACACCGGGGCTAAAAGAGACACATCAAAAATTTTGAAAAGATTTAAAATATTATGAAATTCTTGCACTGCATCTTTTTCAATGGGCGAAAAACTTGGTGATTCTATCATCAAAAATTGTCTGTGTTTCAACAAATATATGTGATATTTTGACACTCGTTTATTCCGTTGGGCTTTGGACGTCAAAAGGTTTAACCTAACTTTAAAAAATTTTTATCTTCAAGAATATTTTCGTCCTTAAACTGGATCAATAAAAATGGTAATAATTTCAAGTCTCTGTGGTTTTGGCTTACGTCACTTATCTTCTGGCACATAGCACATAATTTATAACTTTTACGGTTCATTGTGGATATTTGTTTTGAAGTTGTTTATTATTTATCAAAAGTTTACATTGATTTGACAATAATTAATGATATTGAATGACAAACCACCGAGACAATAACTGCCAAATGTCAAACGTTAACGAATGTTACTCAGAGCCAACTATTTACTCGTTTATATTATATGAATAATATCTAATAAAAACGTATTTTCAATTTCTCCTCATTTGTCACATTTAGTAACAAAAAAGTGTTATAAACGTCAAAGTAAAATTCTCGTGTGAAAATACAAAATGTTATATTTTTCTAAAATCATCGGAAATACATTTTTTTAAGCTTTAGTTGAAACTATTTAGACATAATTTCAGATGTTATGGTTGAAATTTTAAAAAACCTTTTTGACAAGTAAATCAACTTCTATTGTAAAATACAGTGCGTCATATTAAACTGAACTCATCGGAAATATATTTTTTTAAGTTTTATTTGAATTTAAAACTATAAAGACATTGGATTTCAGATAACAAATTTGTTATTTAATGTTTCTCACATTTTAGTAATAAAAACGAGTAACTAACGGCTGAAATGAACTCCATTTCTAGAACTCTAATTAGTTACAGTTAACTGAAGCCGCTGAAAATATGTTTTTGTGGCATTTTAGCAAAAAAATTACAATAAGAAAAAATTATATATTATGTCCAACAATGTATATTTCAGAAATAAAGCAGGAAAGAAAAGCTTAAACATTCATAATAGATTAACTTTTTATTGCCTATTTAGTATAATTATTGAAGTGAATTAACGTAGAACTTTGAAATTATAATGAATTTTTTGTATTGATATTGAACACGCAGTTGTTGTAAACAACTCTGGAAGAAGTGTCGGAAATACTGGCATTATTCGATTGCTCTACAAAGGCAGACGTTGTGGTTCCACTCGCCTGAATTTGCCTCATAGACTCAATAATCTTTTTGTGTTGAGAACTATTCATTTGTAGGTAAGGCTTAATAGATTGACTACTTGAATGGCCTGTTATTTTAATGAGTTGTTATTCTTTAACTCCAAACTGTGCTAGGCTAGTGACTGCTGTGGCTCTGTCTGAATGATTTTTCACTTTTATTCTTTTAGTATCGATCCCAATCTTTGATGCTGACTGTTTGAACCATGTAGAGATTGTGTTTCAGCCTACTGGAGAATTTTTGTATCATTTGTTGGTCATTTTCCATTTTAAATTTGGTGTTAAAAAGAGACGGTCTGTTGTTATTTTAAACACATACTGCGTTTTTCCATCAATTTCTTAAACAATCTTACGAGGTACATTTCAGGATTAGCAACAATTTTCATAAGGAACTTGCTATCTGCAAGTTTTTTAGACCCTCCTTGAGTGGTTTTTGAAAAAACAGGGTTATATTCAATCCGGCCAGTAGAGTATCCTCTATCCATTTCTCCAATGAAGTATTTAATGCAGCAGTTTACTCCTTCACCGCCTCTCCATGCGAGCTCATGAGCAACAATAGGAAAAACTTCTTTTGAAGACCGTCAGGTATATCTTCATCATAAATGCACCATTTTACTATAATCAGTATCGATAATGCTGAAGAACTTTCCTTTCGTTTGGAAACATCCATCTGCAATTTACGACGTTTTGCATCTCTTGCCGCTCTAGCTTCCAAAAACTCTATATCTTCAAATGATCAAACTTAATTTTATATGTGCTAAAATAATATTCTTGAAGCTGTTTTGCTGTGGAATTCCACATTGTTTAATAACGTTTTTTTGTAATCTTCAGAATTTTGTTTTTTCATGTTGAAAGCTCAATCTTTCAATATTGATGCTGAATTTGCTATGGATGTTGAAGGATCGCTCACCTTATAAGATTTTTCAACACAGAATTGCATAAATTGTTTCCACACACTAACTTTTGATCTTCTTGTATTATTAGGTACTAACTGCCCAATTTCTTCAGCAAACAAACTTGCTGATTCATCACCAAAACGAATCATTGTTTACAGAATATTATTGTAACAATAAATATCACGGGTTCGACTAAAAAACTGATTGTTCCTTGCTGGTCTGTCTCACCTTTCACTTTGAAATGTCTTGACATTTGAATTAAAATTAAGTCGTAGTAGTATACCTTAGTGTCAAATTTTACCCATAAAAAATTTGACATCTACGCAGAATAGGTCGTAGGGTTCATCTTCTTATCATATATTGAAAGCAACTCCAATTTATGAAATTTTCTTAGCGAATCTCCCACGCAGCAAAATTAATTCCCGATGATTTTTTTCTTGGTTTCACTCATGTTTTTGTTGATAAAAAAGTTTCCTCGTCTTCGACTCAGGATAATTTTATATCAACAAAAACATTCGTGACCTTGAAAAAAATTATCGGTAATAATTCTGCTGCTAGGGAGATTTTAAGTGAGGATCTGAGATAGCCAACATCATGGCAATACTGAATGGCATACATATATAGGATAACAAGTGTAAATGATCGTTGAGATGCACTTAGCTATAAGAGAAGGAAATGAGGATTTGTAATCCCATAATGACATTCGGGGGTTTTTTTAAATTAAATTAAAGGGCCCGCAAGCATCAACGGGAAATGGCATTCGGTGAATTTGCTCGAAATTTTTTGTAAAATATACACCAAGTTTAACTTAAAAAGGTAACGATAATATTTACAAAATTTCAAATGGCCATTGTTAAGAGATTTTTTTGAATATATAAACCAAATCGAGTATGCATCGATTGATCATGCGGCCGATTAGAATACACTATAGAGAAGACTCGAAATAGAATTGTACGATACAGACGTGTGTTAGTGTGCTCGTGACAAAATCCTCTGCAAATTGAAATTGAAGCATTATAGAGGGCTCAAAATCTCTCAGAAGAGAAGAACTGGATTTGGACGTGGGTTGCAGCTAATAGAAAAATTGTATATCTAATCAGGTGGGCACAGAAATTATTATATTTCAATCAATTATATTACAATAAGCATTGCCATCAAATATTCTGCAGCTGCAAAAAAATCAACAGTGCTACAAAAACTATCGACTTCTTTCTACACAATATTAGTGAGGGTACATGAGCACACTTTCACAATATAGGATGTCAGAACAAACAATTAACGAAATACATCAGTTGCTCTTGAAATTGAACCAAAAATCAGATGACCAACAAAAAACACTGTCAGATATCAAAAAAGAGTTGAATTCTTTCAATACTCGCATACGTACGTTGGAAGAAGAAAATATAAAACTGAAAAACGAAGTGGAGGAAGTAGGTAGAAAATCACGTGAAAATAATATAATTGTTTGTGGATTGCCCTTATCTGAAACAGAGGAAGCATTAAATTACCTAAATGACATTCTAGGCACTAAAGTTGATTTTGCTAATCTAAACAATATATTCTTCATTCCGCAAAAGACTGGCCAGCATCAATTACTGAAAATAGAATTCATATCCTATTTAACCAAAGTTGAAGTTCTGAGCAACGTCCGTAAATTGAAAGGATTGGGTGTCTCTATATTCGATGATCTGAGTCCAGCGGATCAAATTATCCATAAAGCCTTACGTTCGTATGTCACAACAGCCAAAAATAAAGGTTTGAAAGCTACTATTCGACGAAACCACCTTCTAGTTAATAAAGAGGAATTCACTTTGGAACAATTAACAGCAGATTCTGATCTGTTGGATGCTTTTAGCACTAAAAAAAAAAAACTGTGGAGGAATTCAAGGTTAGGAAAGGTACAGACGTCCCGAAAAGAACTATAAGAGAAATTCGTTCCAGAATCGCCAAGGGTTTATCCTCATCTCAACAGAATTGACATTATGTATAGAAATTCAATCATGGTATTATATTCGATTTATAATTGACCATATCAATAAGGACTTTTTATTTTTTTATTTTTCTTCTTTGTCCAATTCAGTTGCTAAAATTATCTCTTTCCATTTATTCAAAGATAAAGTTCATATTAATCAAAACTTGAAGTAATAATAAAAATATATATATGTATTCTACTTTTGCACATGTCAATGTTCGATCTTTAGTCCCTCATTTGAATGATTTACATCTGGTTATCAAGGAGAAAAAGTATGACGTAATAGGTCTCACTGAGACATGGTTACATCCAGAAATCCCAGATAGAGCATTAGATATTGAGGGCTATAGGTTCATAAGATCAGACCGTCTAGTGAGGAGAGGTGGTGGAACTGGTGTATATATAAAGAATAACTTGGTGTACAAGGTTATTCTGAAGGGCACATTCGATTATCTAGAACAACTATGGATTGAAATAAAGTTGGAAAAGAATAAGTATGCTTTAGGAATTGTTTAATCGCAGAAAACATCATATGGTTTGCTTTTTTTATAAATTACTATTGTATAAAACACCGGAGTACTTATTCAGGAGAATTACCTTCAGAACAGATGTACACAATCTGAACTTGCGTCGGAAAAACATGATAACTATACCAAAACATAGAAAAGAAATCTTCAAGAGGTCTTTTTCTTATAATATTGCACTATTTATGATGTTCTGGATGTACCAAATTTTTCTTTAAACTTACAGGATTCAGGATTTGGTACAAACGATACTTGTTTGGTCGACAATGATTTTTGATATTCTTTGTTTTTGTTTTATTTTATTTTATATCGATTTCCAATTAAATTCATGATTTTTTGTTATAATATCCTTATATACTCCTAATCTTTTGTTTATTTCTTCACTCAAGGGAGCTGTGGAAGAATTGGCTTTACAGCCTAACAGTTTTCCTATTATTCACTGAATATGAACCTGATGTTAAAATTAAAGTTTAATGTATTGTATCATTTGGTGAATAATAAAATGTATTATTATTATTATTATTATTAACAATGATTCCTGCACGTACAATCGAAATACAGGGTGAGTACAAAGATAGCAAGTTTTTCTGTGATTTCCCAAAAATGAGCGGTGGAATTTCATTCATTTTCAGATATTTCGTAGGATACCAATATCAATTGCGATTGACGATATTAGCATCTCCTGAGTTCAACTGACATATCTATTATGTATTTCTCATGAAACTGATCCAGTCCTGCTTATTGCTATACCCAAATGCCTTAAATTTCGGAAAAGACGGTTACAAACTAGATCGTTCACGGTGAAAGTTCACTCTGCAGATATATAAAATATACAGGGTGGATCAGAAATTAGTGTCCTTTACTGATAATTTCCTTGAAGTAGTTATGATTGATATTGATGTCTCTGAAGTATTTTCAGAAATACATTACGTTCGATACACATGTGCCGAAAGATTTTGAACAATATTATTACTAAATGAAACCTCATCTACTACGTTAAGTAGAACAACTCGAATGATGCTAGGATAATCTCGAGAAATATTGCAAATAATTAAAACAAATACATTGATTTACAAAAACTAGGAGACGAAATATGCTCATATTCCATTAAAAAGACGTACCTATGTATAGGTGCTAATGCTACTGCTAATAGGTGCTAATGCTAATAGGTGCTAAATGTATAGGTTGCTAATGAAGAACTACAGAAAATCCAGAATTATTCAAGTTTCACAGTTCAGATGACATCCTGTTGGAAACCTTGGGCTCAACGCCGGAAAACTGTCAATTGATCTTGACTGATAATGAACTATATTACCTACTCAATATCAAAACTGTGGAATTATTCGAACGGAAAAACAATATATAACAGGGTACCAATGAACTAAAACGAATGATGACATGAACAACGTACAGAACACCTGATTAATTTGTCCCTCTCTATGTTCAGGATCCTCTGGATGAATGAGAAGGGCATTTGATGGATACCTTAGGTGCTGGTCAAGACGTGCGTAGCCAAGGTAGCAGATAACAGTGGCCACATGGGCACAACATCCAATAGTAATAGCTCCAGTTCTACGAGTGCAATAATATCCAAATATAACATCGTCAACACTATTGATTTATCCAATATCCTCTACATTTGCTTCGAATGCTATGAATAATTGATATTTGGTGGCATTACGGAATCTTGAATGAACTCTCATTCGTAAAAATGCACGCTCATTCTTAGTTGGATCCATTTGAAATTAATTTTCATCATGATGATATACACTATTTTGTATATACATTGCTGCCAACAGTTATATCTCGTACCAATTGTAAATCTAATTTCAGGAATTCATTGAAATGATCCTGTCTGAGTAATGTCCACTTACCACGTCACATATTTAGATTTTCTGCTTCAACTCTGGCTTGAACTACGTTGACTCTAGCAGCCTTTTCCAACATTATATTGGTTTATTCTAGGTTGGCATCTCTCATTCGAATTAGCGGATGGTACTTATTTATTATCGCATATGCTATTTGTAGGTAACATTTTATATTTTCAATATGATGTGTACCAATTTTGTGATTAAAAAATTTGAATATTGTCTTCAAATGACCATTCCGTGTCTCAACTATCCATCTAGTTTTTGTTATGATTCTGGACTTGTTGGCATCGTCAGTTAGTAGTTGACTTCGTCCTCGAGGTAGAACTGAAGGCATTCCACAATGAATGCCGATATTCTGAAGAAAAGGAAGAGCATTTTGGTAGCCCCTTGTCTACAATAAAAATATCACCTGGATGAAACCATCTTCTTATTTGGTTGACAACTATACTCAATTCATTCTGCAGTATGCATGCATCATTATTTCCCGAATCTGCGGAATATGGGCCTTGAATATCCAAAATGTAACCATCAGTACCCACAATTGGGACAGGTTTGTTTGAATGTCTCCCTCTGTGTTGAGAATATGATTGTCGTAATACCCGGAAGTTGCAACTTTTGTCGATGTACAAATAAGTACAATCTATATAAACTACTGCCTTTCGGTTCAATGGGTTGTGGATTGTACAATTGATTCGCAAAAACACGCACACGTTGTTCTTTAAATTGTTCTCTAGCTATTGCCGTAAATCCTATATTATAGGTTACGAAATGAGTCATCAAAGATTCTCGCACTTTAATTATCACTGAACTTGTTGCCGGCGGCTCCAATAATTGTATATGATGGTTAAAAATTAATCAGAAATACCTTGTCGGAGTTTGCATAAAAATGATAAATCTTTTTTGGAACTATGTCTCTCACCTCTATCTTGTCTTGGTACAGATACACCAAACTGTTCTTCTGTGAGCGGAGCAATGGATTTGAATTCTCCATCAGAAAAATTATTCCTGTCTACGTAATCAAATTTACGCTCAGCGGCAGTTCTGAATTCGTTTAAAAATGATTGAAGTTCCTGATCTTTCAGAGCGTAAGATCTATTGATATATCTTAAGCCTATCTGTAGGATGGGAAATAAAAACCCACGGTCATTAAAATGAATTCTACAGGAACGGGTATTTTCTGGTATATAGATGTTCTGATTTATGAGCACATTGACTTGTGAGTCTTTGAAGATCAGCTACACCATTGGACACGTGGGCCTTGAGGATTGTGTCGAAATATTCAATCTCAAACATCCTGGATATTTTTGAAGGTGATGAATCTCTTGAATAATTGATTGGTTGCATGTCAAACAGATTCTATTTTCATCAATTTCTGCGACATGTGGAATCAGCTTTCAATGGCAATTTCTCGTTTCGAATCATTTGGTTCTCCATCGAGTCGCGCCATATTGTGTGTATTAAATATAACATCACACGTAAAAACATTCAATCGGTGATGATTAGCCATTTTTTCAATAATCGATATGATTTCAATGGGAACTTAACATATGCAATGATTGCAAAATTACAATTCAATATTTGTTATGGTTGCTATATGTCATTCCAAACCAGAGCCATTCTGACCAAACTAAAGTTGCAGCTAGTCCATCTCCTCTCCAAGTGTGGGTTCTTTTCAAATGAACTTAGTGTCGGGATAGTATACATGACTCAGAGTGAACATTTCCTTGGCATATGGGAGTCTACATTTCTTCGTAATAAAAAAAGCATTTATATTAGATTATATTGTCCACAAATGGTTCACAACAGGCAACCAAACATGTATTTCTTTCCATATAAGGAAGTTTCAATTACCAATCAATCGACATTTCACCAATTGAGGTGTGAATTCGAGAAACGAGTATATTTTGCGAATTGGTAGTCTTGCTAATCATTGGTGGGAAGTCGATTGTGGTTTATTCTAAAGTTCCATATGCAACATATATCTAGAATCTAGGAATTTACCGAGGAGAATTCGAAATTGATTGTTGTTACACGAAAGTGATACACTCTGTATAGGTACGAAACATTTCTTGTAATGAAATATGAACATATTCAGTTACCTATAATTTTGTTTTATTTTTTGATATTTTTCGAGATTCTTCTACCTTCACTCGAGTCGTTTTACTACTCGTAGTATATATATGTTTATACATATGATTCCAAATATTCCAGAGAAAATTGTTCAAAATCTTCCAACAGATGTGTGTCGAACACATATTTGTGGACATTTTTCAATAAAATCAATATCAAACATAACTATTATCAGTGAAATACACTAGTTTATTTCCCACCCTGTATATTTTATATATCTGCAAAGTGAACTTCCACCGTTATAACCGACTTTTCCGGAATTTAAGGCATTTGGATATAGCAATAAGCAGGACTGGTGCAGTTTCATGGAAATACATAATAGATAGTCAGTTTATTCAAGATGCTAATATCTCAATCGAATTATTTGGTGCCTACAAAATATCTGAAAATGAATGAAATTCCACCGCTCAATTTTTTGGAAATCACTGAAAAACTTGCTATCTTTGGACTCACCTTGTATATCATATGTATAGTGACTTCAAATCGGCCGCATGAACAATCGATGCATACTCGATTTGGTTTATATATTCGAAAAAGTCTCTTCACAATGTTTATATTTTCAACAAATCAAGGCCATTTGAAATTTTGGAATAGTTATATTTAGCACCCTATATAATCTAAACTGTTTAATTTGGAGCTGTGGTGCAATGGAGACATTTGTTCAGCATCACCAGTTCTGCAATATATAAAAAAACTTGAGCAAATTGACCGAAAGCCAATTTTCCATTAATGCAATGCGAGGTCCTTTGTTGATATTAACCCAAGTTCAGCATCTTTTCTGAAAGTAAATTAATATTTGTTCACACTCGTCTTTGGAAATATGTAAATTTGAATTTGCCGAATGCATATAATAAATGCCTGGTGATTTCCAGTACAGAGTGCAGAAATGTTTGTGAAAAGATTTCAAATTCGTCAGCAACGAATCATTTGAAAACGATTTGCCTAAAATATTTCACAACAAAAATAATATTGAAAATTATTATTACTTTCTTTGATGACGTTTGGGAATCATTCTGTTTCCTTTCTCAAATAAACTTTTTTGAGTAATTAAATTTTGAATATTATTAGTGAGTCGACTGAATATAGTAGTTACTATTTTCAGTCATTCAGTTACTAGTTACTATATTCAGTTGATCGCCTATTTACAGTAAAGCTTCGAATCATTGTCGAAGTATGAATGAAAAAAAAATCAATCAATTGTATATCATTGTTGGAGACTCATATGGAAAATTTCTGAATGAAGACTGAATCTGAAATGACTGCGAAGTTGATTGGAAATATTTTCTGGGTTTAGTTTTTATAAGACAGTCTATTGTTAGAATTAATAGAACATATTCTGATTTTCTGTATCCTTAGCTTCGATCAATTCTATACATCCTTTAGTACAGAGTGGTTCATCATCCACTTTCTAAATGAATGTCTTTGATGAAATTTCTAAATGGAATTTATGGGGAGTTTGGGGGAATTTTATGTCTCCCAATAGTTAGTGGGTATATATTGAAGTTTATGGTTGGTGTTACGCGTAGTTGAAAAATAGTTAATATAAAACCGTTTTGAAGACATTCAAATACGCTATAGAGTAGAAATAATTTCTTTGGATGTGTGACGTAGATAATCCCGTCAGTTACAGATTCAAGAGCTTGTCGCGGAAAGTTTTCAGTTCGAATACAAAAGCGACAAGCTTTTGAATCTATAACTCACGGAATAACCTATGTCACACATACAAAGTAATTATTTTTTACTTTTTAGCCAATTTGAATAGAGGCCTGATTAAAAAATAATAATTTATTAATGATTTAATTTCGTAATTTTTATTAAGTACGCCTCAATCTATGCGTTTTTGTTGAATCATCGTTATTGTGATGTCTTTTTCCTGTGACTTCTGAGCTATGTAGTTCTTCAATGAAGAGACCATAAAAAGATCAACTCGTTTGGCCTCCTGGAGTTGCCATTTTAAATTCCTGAATTTTGATAAAAAAATCAATAATCTTCGACTAAATTCATAATCTTCGACCCCAAAAACCCCACACATACCAATTTTGAAAAGAATCGGATCATAATTACAAAACTTGTCCGCCATTGTAAATTTATGAATTTTGAAAAAAAAAAAAAACTCCCAAAAAGAAAATCCCCACATATCTATTTCGAATCGAATCGGACCATAATTACAAAACTCGTTCGCCCTCTTGGAGCGCCATCTTGAATTTATGAATTTGACAAAATACACATACCAATTTTGAATGGAACGGACCATATTCAGAAAGATTGTAGGCCATCTTGAAGCCGCCATTTTGATTTTATGAATTTTGACAAAAAAATTGAAGTTTGATCGCTGAAAACCCCCACATACCAATTTTGAATCGAATCGGACCATAAACACAAATGTCGTTCGGCATCTTGGAGCCGCCATTTAGTCATAATACATTATCACCGGAATTATGAACACCTGACAAATTTCTAGGTAATCATACTACGGGAAGGTGGTCAAATTTAACAACTGGACAGGTGAAACTAAATAAAAGCTTGTAAAATTATTCCTCCATTCTCACAATCACCCTACGTCATAATAAAGAACCAGTCACACCAAACAAATAGAAAAAGAAGCGTGCATTCTCAATGTTAAACTGTTTTTTCTACAAGAAGAACTCAATAAAAGGTGTTCAAATAAATCAGTCAGTTCCTTTGGAAGCTGTGAGCGTCTATTTTTCAACGGTCTCTGTAGATAGATATTTTGGAATAGTATATTGTGAAACAGGTGGGGGAAGTTGAACTTTTCTCACGAGCCTGAAGCGGGAGTGCCGCAAACACACGAGTGAGAAAAAGTACTTTCCCCACATGTTGCACACAATACTTTTCCTACAAGTGCACAAATTCAAAGAATACAAGTAATGTACCTTAATATTCATTTTTATGGTTAGCAGAACTGAAATAACATTGAAGTATCCTAACAGTTGAATAATTTATTTAAAATTATAGTTAATAGTAAAATTTGTACAATTTTGTATGGTCAAACCCAGAATGTAATTTTTTTCAGTAAATTTTCTGTTATATTAATTATAGAAGTTGAGAGTGCATTTTCTGTCTCCATTTCAGTAATGAGTTCAAGTGGTTGTTCAATAGAGTTGACGATTTTATTAGCAACATTGATTTTATTTTTAATAGACTTCCCGATGTATCCTCCTGCCACGGTATTGGATTTTCATCCTCCATGGCGTTTTAAGGTTAATATGTCCCTCTGCATTCACTAAATTGTTGCAGTGACCTGTATATAAATGGGGATTTCCCAATTAAAAAAAAATTTAATTGTCTTAGCCATACTACCAAATTTGTTAATGCCGACTACCTGTCTAGTACATATTCCTTGCTGGTAATTCAAAAGAAAGTTCACCTGACAAATCAATCGGTCGAAGAGCAGCATATTTTTTATATATATTATAAAATTCTCCTGTTACAGTAAACGTTCTTGTCTTTTTTTTGTTTTGGTGTCATCTGATTTCACCAGTAAAGCCGAATTCAATTTTTTCCACAACTCTTTTCTACGACATGTTGCTGCTTCGCTAATAGCCACTGCAACCTACAAATGAAAATGTAAAATTGTATTTAAAAAAAACAGTCCAGCCTAGATTTTGAACCCGGGTCGTCTGTGTGCCAAGCGGATACACTATCCACTGCAGCACTGAGCCTTATTTTGAAAGTCTTGTTTAAAAGTACATTCATCTATCTAGCAGAATTTGAAACAGAACTTTTAATAATTATCTAATTCTTTTATCAACTAAAAAACTCACTTATTACAAAAAGCTATGTTAATTCGAGGAAAAAAGCGAAAGAAATTCTAAAAATAGTTCCTTCTGAATAAACTCACCTTTGTTAGTAGATATTCCTTGTATGGAGCTTCGTTTAAAAATCACTGCAATTGGTCTGCTGTCAATATGTTTGATTTTTTGGGGACGTAATTGTCGGACTTTCTTTCAAAAAATGAACGTAATTTTTTATACGTGGATATATCAATGTTATTTTTTAGACTGATAGTACTTCGCAACATTGAATATTCTGACCAGAGTGTAGACGCCTTTGAAGTTCTCGACATCTCTTCAAAGTATACCAAAAGTACACATTCCGAAAAAGATTTTATTTTGTATTTCTTCTCCATTCCATACTTTTTTCTTGAAATTTTCAACAACAAATATTACTTAACTTTTGCAGCTGTTTCTAATATCTCTGGTGGAATATTATTGAAATCGTCACTTCTGTCAGTATCCATATTATTTATTATAAATAGGTATATATCTTATTGCAATAATATTCAATTGAAATTGCAATTTTTATCAAAGCACGAATGAAAACTACCTTCTATAATCTAACAGTTGTGATAACTATTTAAAGCTGAACAGCAGCCAACTAAGATTTTGTCGTTTTTGTTCATTCTCCATATGCATGTAGGTGGTGTGGGTAAAGTGCCGCGAGTAAAAATATTTCTCACAGTATGAGCAATACATGGTTGTGATAACTATTTAAAGCTGAACAGCAGCCAACTAAGATTTTGTCGATTTTTGTTCATTCTCCATATGCATGTATGTGGTGTGGGCAAAGTGCCGTAAGAAAAAATATTTCTCACAGTATGAGCAATACATGGTTTTGAAATTAAGTAAGCTATGAGAAATACGCTACTTCTCATAGCAGTTGTAGGAAAATATGCTTTCACAGTAAACCAAATTCAGCTTTTTATTTCGAAGAGAAACATTGTTCATTTCAGCTGCCCACGGACTACCATTTCGTCCCAGGAATTATAGCAGCTGCCAAGATTCATGCCAGAACTTCACGATATCCGGTATATTTATATAGAATGTCACTGGAAGCAGGTCTTAATTACATGAAAGTGACAAACAAACTTGTAGATATTCCAGGTATGTAGTTATTTTTCTTTTCCTACTATGAGACCATTATCACCCTCATTATCAATTTCTTGTCTGGAGTGTTGTTTCAATCATGAATAGCTGATCATAAAATATATTCTCATACGAATTAAGTAGGAACATTTTCATGTCCATAAAATGTGAAAGGAATATGACAATCTATTCATTTATTTCTGATACGTATGAAGCGTTGTTCAACATCACAATTCAGCTAAACTGTCCAAAACTTTATTGCTAAAAGACAGTGCAAGAGGCAAAGTTGAACTTTCAACAGTGGGAGAAGACGTCAACAAAAAATAGGAAACAATATTCAATAACATAGAAAAAACTAGCCCTCCGTAAATTTGAGCTTATTAACAATAAGTGAATTTTGATTTGGTTCTTATTCTTCAGAAAAATCCACTGAAATGAGTTTTTGATGAACGTGACTTCATTTGAAATATAGGGACTTTAAAGGTTTCCTAGTGATATCTAAATTATTCAGATACATTTGTGAAAAAGTGACTAAAATTTTCCAATAGCGTTAGAACTAATATTTCTACAAATATTATTAATACGACCTATTTTGAATGGAAACCAGAAATGAACTGCCTTCAATCCACTCCGAACACTCACATTGTTCCAGCAAGCGTAGAAATGTAAAATAGCTGGATACTATCAGAGTTAAGCATACCGGGTGAGTCTCCAACTTTTTTATTATTGAAGATAGAAAAAGGAAACTTATGGGTTGTGTATTATAGTTCAATTTACATTTTTTGACATATTTACTTCCGATTTTACCGGAAATGACCGCAACTTTCGATTTTTGAATGGGACATCTTTTATATTTTTATTTATTTCGATCGAGAATGACATTCTAAATCCAACAATACCCCACTTGTCAATATCTGACAAATAAAGTCATTTTTATTCCAATTTTTATTTTCGAACTAGATGCCATGGATCGTGTAAATCGCTTCGTTCTTGATCAAGTAACATGGGAAAAATACGACTTTGAGTCGCAAATTAGTCCATTAAGGTTATAAATTTGCCAGCACCTTCTAAATTATTTGAACAAATCATATATTCAAGATTATAAGGATATGTTGAGAATAGTATAACGCCTCAGCAACATGGATTTGTTACCAAAAGATATGTTAATACAAATTTATTCAGCTTTGTTCGTACAGGGTATGAAACACTTGAGAGTAAATCACAAATTGATGTTATATTTACTGATTTCAAAAAGGCGTTTGACAAAGTTGATCACGGTGTACTATTTTTAGGTTGAGTGCTTTCTCCTTCTTTTTGTGCCACTCTCTGATTACTAGAATTTTAAATTTTTAAATTTCAATCTGTCCATGAATTTGCAATTTTTACTGTGGAATCTAATTTCAACTGTTGAGTGTGTGTGTATTATTTTATGGATTTGAAGTGTTTTCTTACCTTCTGACTAGCATCCTTACATGTTTTTAACTTTTTAATTCAAATCCTTCAAAATATATAGGTAAATGTGTCTGAAATAATTATTTGTATATATAAATAAGAAACATTTTGTATGTAGACAACTTCACATGACGTTTTCCTTGTTACTGTACTGATGGAATTATCCGCTGTCATGTACTTTTTAACTAGTGAAATAAACAAATTATTATTATTATTATTATTATTATATTATTAACAAAGTTGAATGAGTTTGGACTATCTGATAGCACACTCAAAATGTTTGGAAGTAATCTTGAAAATATATTTTCAGTAGTCAAACATAATGGAAATACCTCAGGGAAATATGAAGGTAATTCTGGAGTACCACAGGGTTCCAATTTGGGACCCTTACTCTTTGTTATGTTCATCAATGATTTGCCCTTAGGTCTCAAATTCTCGAGCTGTTTATTATTTGCAGATGATCCCAACATTTAAAAAAACATAGGAACTATCAGAGACAGTGTTATGTTGGAGAAGGACTTACAATATGTTTGCGCGTGGAGTTGTGAAAATAAACTATTCTTCAATCTGAAAAAATGCAGTGTTATGAGAATCACAAAGTTGAGAGCCGATGATATTTGATTACATGATGCAAGGAGAGGGGTTCCAGAGCATTAGGGAAATGAGAGACCTGGGTATTACATATGATGATAGACTATCTTTTTCAAACCATGTAAAAAATATAATTAAAACAGCAAACCGTATGTTAGGCTTCATAGTAAGACAAACATCAAATTTTTTCAATATAGAAGCTATTAAGATTTTGTACTACACTCTAGTCAGAACTAAACTTGAATTCGGATCAGAAATTTGGTTGGGAGAATATCAAATTCACTTTTTGAAGTAGAAAAAATCCAAAATAAATTCTTGAGATTCCTGTACTACAAAAATATATTGTATCTATCCTGACTGCAGAATAGTTAGAACAATGCAATTGAGAAATGAGTTTAAAATATTGCCTCTGGACAATAGGAGAAACCGAAATATATTAATATTTCTATACAAAATACTAAATCATAAAGTCAACTCTCCTGAACTCCTTTCACGGATCAGATTTAATGTACCTGCAAGAAGAATGAGAAATTCCCTTATGTTCAATATACCCCTAGTTTGCACTACTGCAAGGTCCCTGCTTATAATCATGTTGCGACTAGCCAATACATTCAACTTATTGATGGATATAGATTGGACAGTTTCATTGAATGCTTTCAAAGGTATCGTTACAAAGTATATCAGAAACTTCAATTAATCTCATGTATTAGACACATTTCAAATATTTTTATCATGTAATAAGACCTTGTAGGCCTGTTTGAATAATAAATAATAAATAAGTGACAATCCACTTTTCTGGAAAGCTGTCATTCAGATGTCTCTTACCACTTGAGAATTGTGAGGTGGCGCTCATCCTGTTAAAATAGATATCAACTTGGTTAGCCAGTGGCAAATCTTCAATGAAAGCATACATTTGATTTCTATGGAACTGTAGATATCGTTCTGCAGTAAGTTGTCCATCGAAAAACCCATCCAGTAATTGAAAAAAAATCGCTTTTGAAAATCTCCTTCTTGCATCAGATGTAAATTTGTTTGAGACCAGTACCTTTTATTATTCCAATTGAACAGACCCAAGTTGGCGAATCGAGTTTCATCTGAATAAATAATTTTAAATGGAAAACGTACATCTCTCTGTATTTAGTCAAAAACCAGTTGCAATAAGTTTATCTTCGTTTCTGGTCGTTATCGTAAAGATGTAGGTATAGGTGGTACTTGAATGATCGATAATTATATTTGTGAAGAATTCTCCAAACGGACAATAACTTATATCATACACAATTTGGCGAATTGATGCCGTACAATTCACTTCAACATAGGCCCTCACATCTATCTTTTTCTTCACTGAAGATGAAGTTATTGGCATTTTCTTTTGGTTCAATTCGCATTTTCCTTTCCAGTTTTGGGAAATAATGCCGAGTGGGATGGCGACGATTAGGGAATCTCTGAGCATAAATTCGAGCTGCATCAGTTGCATTCTTTTTTGTTTCTCCGCAAATTAGCAACATGTCAATTTTCTCGTTTCTAGTATAATTTTCCATATCAAATTATAAACTAGAAGTGACAGGATATTCATTAGCCTATTTGTTTAGGTAGTCCTAGAAACAGCTCCAATTGTTTGTCACGGATAACTAGAATAACAGGACTTAGTCATAATATACCGAATACGTATCATTTGTTATTAGGTATGATCGCATCTTGCAATCATTCAGAAAAATAGTGAAAATGAAGTGAAAGTGTGTGGTATCAAATTATTTGTATAAAAATGATCTTTCACAAAAACCCGATGAGCCCCCTTTCCATTTGAAAAAATCAAGTTAACTGGAAAAATTTATATTTGCGGCTTTTGAATAATTCTTAAAACGACTGTGAAGTCATAAGCCTCAAAGTCGTATTTTTCCCATGTTACTTGATCAAGAATGAAGCGAGTCACGCGATCCATGGTATTCTAGATCGAAAAAAAAAATGGATTAAAAATGATTTTATCTGTCAAATATCAACAAGTGAAATGATGTTGGATTTAGAATGTCATTCTCGATCGACATAAGGAAAAATATATAGGATGTCCCATTTAAAAATAGAAAGTTGGGGTAATTTCCGGTCAAACCGGAAGTACGACATAGCAAGTGAATATGTCAAAAGATGCAAATTGAACTATAATACACAACCTCCTAATTTCGTTTTTCTATCTTCAATAATAAAAAAGATATAGTGGTGAGCAACCTTAGAGAATCACCCGGTGTATAAGTGGAAGAACTCAAGACATGTACTACAGAGGCTAATTTATTACTTTTTTTCTCTAATTACGGAAAGTTTCCGCATTTTTTTGGAAGTAGTGCCTTCCGGCTTGAGAATTGAAAAAAATCGACAAAACCCTTGAATACCACTGTCTTCCACTCAACATCAATTGCAATTATCGATGCAGTAGACCCTTCGTGAAAATAAAGTATTACATTGAGAGAATTATACCTACCATTTATCATCTCATAACCGAAATTACGGAAGGAAAAAATATTTTTTCTTATATCGTTTCATTGTTAATGTCATTAATAAATAGCACCATAAACATTAAATGTATATTTTATTATTCATTCATTCATATATCTTTTTTAAAGCTATACAATTTCAGTGATCGGATGATTTGAATGAGAGCAATCATCTTGTTATACTATACTTCAACTCTCAAAACCTTTGAGAAAAATTAAATCGGACCACCTATGGCGCATCCATGTCTGCTGCAAAAAAATGCATTAAAAAAATCAAATGGCAATCATGCCAAAACTAATAATTCAACTGTGCCTGAGTTTCCCACAAACAAAGTGAATATCAATGACTACCATGTCGAGAACCTGCTTCAAAACTTGAAAAATGGTGAGGTTATGAATTTAAAAAAAAAACGCAGATTTTTTCCGGTTTTTCTTCGTGAATAATAATCCGATTGAGTCGTGCTAGGGCTCAGTTTCTTTGCTTTTTGAATCTCTACAATGCATCCATTGAGAGTAGCGAGATTGCTCCATTGTTTTGAAGTTACAATTCAGAAACGATAAAAAATTTAAAAAAATGCTTTCAAATGTTTATAACAAATTGAGCAATGACAGTTGGGAGTAGAAAACATAACAGGATATAACTACGGACCGTTTTCCGTATGATGGCACACTCGGTTTCCTGGTATTATTTTTGTAACGAAAAAATCTCTATTGATTGTTCTATCAATAAAACTTGTAACCCCAGAATATTTTGGCACAATTGATATTTTCAGGTGTTTGTCATGCCGATGATCTGGGGTACCTTTTCAAATTCTCGATTTTACCTGATTATGGAAAAGAAACCTTGGAAGGAATTTCAATACAGAGATTCGTTGACATGTGGACGAATTTTGCGAAATCTGGAAACCCGACACCGAATGGATTTGAAGTGCAGTGGAAACCAGTAGAGGAGAGTAAAGTCAACTTCCTAGATATAGATGAGCAACTCACCCTACTCGATGATCCAGAGGGTGATAGAATGAAGATATGGAAAGAAATTTTCCAGATGAGTCCATTTACTGATCAATATCTGTAATATATCAATAAAATTCCACAAGCTTTCATTCACGTCCTTTCGTATGAATTCCACCCTTTACATTTGACCCACTTTCAACTCTCATTTTTATCAGTTTTATATCATGGCAATTCGGAAAGCGGCTCCAATAGTTTGCGATATGTGGTCTAATTTTATACCCAATCGGTAACTGCGGTTATGTTTCTCAAATCAATGAGGGTCTGGAGAGGGATTGTCCTTGAAAATACCATACACCCACAAATATTCCACATAGGGTAATTTCACCAGTAAATGAACAAATAAGGGGTTTATCATTTTGAAATCCAAATAGTTTTTGAACAGATCACTCAAAAAAAACCATCATGACCAATCAGGCCAAGAATGTACTTGACCTACTTCTTCAAAGAAAGATACCTTTCATTTGGGAAAACAAAAACATTTGAACATGAAAATTAGTAAAAACACCATTTTGCTAGTGAATGAACATCATAGTCCAGTAAATGAAACCTACAAATCCAATGAATGAAGACATTATTTTATTTATTGTATCGGAATCATTGAAGAAAGATTAAAACCAAATAAAAATGCCTTTTATTCAAAACAAATAGAAAAACATCGTATAAGCGTCATAGTCTATAAAATATTAATTTTTCAAATTGTACATTCCTTTTCATTATCGAAATAGGCGGATTAATTTTCCTGTCAACGTCTTTGATGTTGTACCAAATTTGATCTGGCAACATTGGCCATCTCCACATATCAGTACCACCGACTTTTTCCATTGCTTTTACTTCAAAGTCCTTCTCGTTTTCATTGACTATTATTCCTGGATAGAAGTTACCCTCATATTCAACCATAATGTTTTCTCCCACATTGTATATGACTTGTTTTGCGATTTTTTTCTTCAGTTTTTTTGGGGTTTGTAATTGAAGTATCAGATTTTCGTTTTTCCAATTTTGCCGCTTTTGTCTTCTTATTGAATTCTTCCTTCTCTCTTTTCTTTTTTTTTTTCCGCTGAAGCTTTTTTGTCTTTCCATTCCTTGGAAACGATAGCAAAAGGCATTTTTTCAATTTATCTTTTTATGGACCCGCATTTTCCATGTTTGGCCAGCTCAGATGTGTACTCCATACATCTTCATCATCGGCTCTACATTATCCTGGATATCATTTGAAATGTTTTCTTTTCCTGTTGCCTCTTTCAGAACAGTCACATTGATGATATTTATTTCATGGTTTTTATTATTTTATCATTTTTAAAATTTTTCTTTTCTACCATCGCTTCTGTTGTATATGTTTTATTAATTTCTTGATCATTCGTACAGGAACCACGTTCCACTTCAGTTGCAAAGTTCATTTTGTTACTCATGCACAAATCAGGTTGTCTTATGTTCTTCTCAATTTTGTTCAATTCTGCTTGCTCTGCTACGCGATTAACAGTTTTTGAGTTTTCTGCCTTATCAACTTCTGCCAATTCTTTGTTTTCATCAATACTCGTACTACTACAATATTGTAGTTTCCGTCATGAAGCTATTACTTTATAATTAAAAAATTCAGAGCTGTCAGAATCAGTCCCTGATAATTCCACAATGTCAATTTCGTCTTCATTCAAGTCATCCATGGAATCTATAGGGATAGCTGAGATATCTGAGACATTCTCAGTATAGGAGTGATTCTCAGTATTTTCATTTTCGTCAATCTCTAATTCAGGGTTGGAATTTGCATCCGAATTCTTATATTCGGTGTTTTCACATTCTTGAAATTTCGAGTCAGCTTTGGAATTCTCGACAAATGAGGTACTTTTTCTGAGACATGTGAGCCAAATGACATATAACTCAGATTCTGAGACTATCGAAGCTCCGTGCTCGTCTAAGTCTTCCTTAAACCTGTTCGATTTCTCGATTCCAGCGATGAACTCAATAACTTTTTTTGTTATTAGGTATTCTTCTGTGGTTGGCTCATTCGGAGATTCTGATCATTAACATTTCTCATTTCCTTGCGTCGAACTAAAAAGCATTTGGAGTAGTGTACTGAGTCTTCAGAAAACGGATAGAGGCTATAAGCCCTAAATCCGTTTACTATAGTTGGTTTTTTGCAACCCTTTTCAAACGCCTTTTTGAATTTGGGGGCAAAATTCCCTTAAGCAATTGCCTTACTTGTTTGTTTGTGACGCCTTGCTTTTTCTTTCAGTATTGCTTTCTGGGCTTGAAAATGGCCACATCGCAAGGCTGCATTATATGCGTAGAATTTGGCGGCAAGCAATAGAAAAGGATTTTTTTCTCAGAACAAAATTCAAGATTTAGATGAGATCTATGCCCATCTAAGAAAAATAGCACAGGAACTTAAACGTGATTTTGGTGGATACAGGGACTTGAAAACGATGCATTAGACGATGTTCATTAATTTTGTTCAATCACTAGTTTGGTTAAAATTCAAAAGACCAGTAAATGAACAAGATGTGGTATACACGTTCATTTAATGGAAAACATAATTATACTTTCAGTCACTGGCCATCAAAATAAAAAAAACGTTTTAAATGTGTATCAGAATGTATTTCGCTATAGGCTATTTTAAATCGGTTGAATCCAATGAATGAACGGGGTGTTCATTCACAAGGTTAGTGCGGTTTTGCTATTCCAGTATAGTATTTTTCTCATAATATTGAATTTGAGCACAAAATTGCACCTTTCGTAGTAGAAGTCGATAAAGCACTACCTTTATGGTAGTGTCATGAAATATATCTTCTTGCATCTCTCTTAAAACTAAACTCTAAATGGTAAACAGATAATTGGTACATACCTTAGTTTTTCACTGAAAGTCACGAGAACCGACATCCACATCTGACGTATGGCGGCCATATATAAAATGCCTACTGTCAGAAGGTGAGGGGATGCTATCCGAGCAATATGGGAGCATAAGTAAGGGCAAAATTATGGGACCACCTTATTTTTAGTGTTTTGTGTGGAAACATTCATTTACCGGTAAGTGCTCGACCACTGGTGAATTGACCCTAGTCATTTTATTTGGAAAAGTTTAACATTTGTGCTTGATTTTTGAGTATTTTTGTAGAACCCTTGATTTGAAAGGGACTACCACACTGAATTTGGTGATGAGACGGAACTTCGCGTTCAAAATATTGATTCAAGCGCAGCGGTGCAAAAATTTCTTCAAGGCAAAAAATATCTGAATTCGAGTTTTCTCTGATTCCACCGGAGTTGGTAGATGTAGCGATAGTAGCGTTACAAAAATTATTGCCAGCTGAATCGCGGAAAATTCACGAAACCGCGAATTAAAAATTTATGGAATGGATGATGAGAAAGACATGCAGTTCTTTTTCGGGGACGGTGTTATTGGCCTATTCTTTGGAACTGGCACAACAACAAGAGCCATCAACAGTGTGGTCGAATTATTCAATGATTAAAAGTATGTTACAATCCAAAAATAATGTACACATTTCAAAATATTTCAAACTAATTATATTTCTGAAACAAAATGGGAAAGGTTGCACGCCCAAGGAAGCTGCAATTTTTAAGAGTACACAAATTAGTGATTTTTTAAATAATGTTCCTGATGAAGTTCATTTAATGGCCAAGTTGTTGTTGTATTTTGGGATTGCAGGAGCTTGTCCAATTCGTGAAATCAACCAGGTAACATAAGATGATATTGAAGATTCGGGAATGTTATTAATTGTTAAAACTTAAGCAAACAAAGGATGATGTGAACAGGAAATTTGTAGTAACTGAAAAATAAATTAAATTTCACCGAATGTACATAGCCCTTTGTCCCTCAGCAGCAAAATATTGCCGCTTGTTTTAGGCGTATCGCAATGGAAAATGTATCAATCATGTTGTGGGTAAAAATCAGTTCTATAAGGAACCTGAAACAGTAGCTGATTTTCTTCAACTTGAAAATGCTAACTCATATACAGGTCATTCATTTCGGAGATCGTCTGCTACACTTTTAGTTGAATCTGGGGGAGACTTGATGACACTAAAGAAACATGGCGGTTGGAAGTCATCAACGGTCGCTGAAGGGTTGATGTTGATGAATCGGTAGCACAGAGGACAGAAATAGCTAATCAAATGTTTAGAACGGGTGGCAGTGCTGAAATAACACCCGATTTGCGACCAGGTACATCAACGGCAGTTGTCCATGGCAGAAAAAATAATAATTTCAACACAAGAAAATTCGACTGTTGTACCGAATAGTTCGAAAAACATGCCATTCATTTAATAACTTTACTTTGGAAATAATGGAAATATCTACCTTTACTTATGTTTATATATCCGGGAAAAAAGTACCCACTTTTTTCCCGGGGAAAAAAGTAATTTCATAAAGAGTGATATTTTGTTACCTGTCAACAGAGATGAAATGTCAAACTTTTTTCCAGTCACAGAAAAAATTAAGTTGTTTTTCTGTTTCAGTAGGAACGAATAGGCGATCCCAAAAAAATTGTTGATTGATTTGATTGAAAATATTAACATTATTGACGTAGATTTTTCGATTTTCAGAGGAATGTTTCTATTCAATATGCAACTGAGAATGTTTTCCTTTTCAAAGTTGTTGATCTTTCTGTACAATATCAGACAATATCACAATCATATATCACAATCTTATATGATGAAAATGCATTGATGTGAAATCCAATGCATATACGGTTATGGCCACTACACCAGTTAGGCCACCTGAAAAGGAAATGGAAAATTGTTGGTAGATTAGCGCAAAATGTGTTAATATTTTAAAGGAGAGCTTCCATTAGATAAACTGCTTGTTGATAAATCAAATATGAAAACTGCATTTGTTGACAACAAGCCTGGTTAAGAAAATGGCACTACGCATTTTCAAACAGGCATATCATACTCTCAACAAAACACGCAGAGTACGTAAATATAGACAAAGGAACTGTAACTGAACAAAAAATGAGAAACTGGTTCTCAGAGGTATGAGCGCTATTAGAAGCTGATTCATAAGTATTGAAGTTTCCTGAAAAAGTGTTCAACATGGACGAGGCATGTTTTTTCTTGGTACCCAAAGGAGGGTTGATCATTGAACCAAGAGGGCAGCATATATATAACAAATCTACAAATTCTGACAAAAAAAACATAACAACTTTGATTGCAGTCAATGCAATGGAGCAGTTCGCCTAACCATCAACTCTATACAAGTTCTAACAAATTCTAGCATCACTGGCTGCAGCAGCACCAAACAATCGGGATATGACAAAACGGAAAATGGAAGGATGACTTCCGAAAGCTTTTTCGAATACATCGCTGAAGTGTTTGTCCCTTTTTTCAAGGCAGAATCAATTTCTTGGTGCCGTGACAATAAACTGATTCTCATCGCACTTCATCCCAATTCCACACATATTTTACAGTAACTGTCAGAAAATAATAAAAATAATAAAAAAAGAAGTTTATTGAAGTACACATGTATGAGGTATAATACAGCTCTGGTTACAACTTCAGAAGGCAGAAAATTGGCAAGCTATTTTTCGAATCTGCCTGTAAGTGAATCAAGACATAATATTCTTTATCTTCTAATATGAACTATACTAAGTGATAAATGAATAGTGATACTAATAACTGATAACCATAACAATACAATACCACTAATTAGCACAACATAAGGAATAATATATATCAATTTGTGTTTTTTCTTAGTTCAACAATCAATAGCTATGTTTACATGACAGATACTCAATAGTTTTTTTGAGTTGAATCAGTGGAGTCATTATTGTTGGCATTTGTGAGTTTCGTGGTATTTGAATTTGATTGAGCATGTAGCGATATCGTTATTGGAGGATTCAAGAATGGCTGGAACTCCT
Organism: Gonioctena quinquepunctata; assembly: GCA_018342105.1. Taxonomy (NCBI): domain Eukaryota; kingdom Metazoa; phylum Arthropoda; class Insecta; order Coleoptera; family Chrysomelidae; genus Gonioctena; species Gonioctena quinquepunctata. The sequence continues at coordinate 63,603 of JAFIRS010002464.1, read as the reverse complement.
TCAGTATACTTCATAGTCAGATTGGATTCTCGTTTTGAGATCCGTTTTTTCAGTGTTTGCCTGAGCTCAACTGAATGATGACGCTGCTCTATAGTCTTATCATCTGCGAAGGATATGTTTTCATAGTTATCAAGACTTCTCAACTTCAATTGGTGTCTGAGGATGTATTTTGCGATCAGCGAGTTGTCAAAGTGAACTTTGATTGGTCTTACTTCATCTCGGGTTACTCGCCCTATACGATGCATTTGGATTATGTTGAACGGAAGATTTTTAAATTGATATTATTTTCACGAATAATGACACTTATCATTTTATGAGTAATTTGGAAAGGTACATTATTTATGGATTCGAGCTTCTCGGTGAGTTTCTTTAGAGATTCATTTGTTCTTGAGTTCCTGACCGCCGTGATCTCGACTCAATTCAGTGAGAATTTCTCGTGTATTGATAATTATTCTGGTGTTCCTGGACCAGATTGCATTTTTTTAACTCAGCATTAATTTTATCCTGGTTACTTGATTACATTCATATCACCTGCTATAGCCCTCTGTGATACTATAAGTTCTTTGTTGTGAAGGAGACATACTCTTCATTTGTTCCATCAGTTGTTCAAAATGTTTCAGTGTGATGGGTTGTTGATTTTCCGTCACTTTTATATCCGTTGATCCAGCCTTGAAAATTATTGACTGTTGTGAGCTTATGGAGTCCTATCATTTTTATTTCTCTGGGATGTTTTGTGCGTCAGCGCAGTTCCATACATTGCTGTTATCAGCAATGAGATTGACACAAGAGCCGTGAAATTTGTTGAGGCAGTTGTTACAGGACATCCAGGTTTAGCTGTATTTCAGCGTATAGCATTGGCATGTATCTGACATGTCTACTTGCTGTGCGAGATCGTGCAACGCCGCTTTTTTTCGAGGCCGGTTCCAAGGGGATTCGAGCGGTACAAAGTCCACTTCGATTGTTATTAATGAGATTATCAGGTTGTATGTATCTCCAAAACTCAAGCAAATTCAGCAGTACTCACTCTGATTGTGCACCACTTAGATATAATTTAAAACGAGTATGACAAATGAAACACTTGGATGAAAGATCAAGGAGATTCACCGTGGTTGCTCCGCTGTTGCCATATCTTCCCATTTCCAAAATGGCATATTGTTAACGATGGTATAGAAATTACCAAAGCTAATGTTCCAATGATTTCATCAGTTCTTATAGAAGACCCAGCTATGCCAAAAATGTGGTCTCGGGATATAGAGCAACTGGTTACATCCGTTCGATGTGAATAACGTCGATTTTTCGAAAATTATCCTGAGACAATTGAAACTTCGAACAATGCCGATATTGGGATAGTAATATTGAAGCAACAATGCTATTTGACTTCTGGCTACGAGTATCTAACGAGATTGATGAATCAAACGAAGGAAATGTTACAAACCGTTGTCACGTTACCGCAAACTGCCCAGTTATAATGCAAAGTCAATCACCTGAGGTTGTCATCAATCAGCAATCAACACCTGCAACGCCTAAAGCTACACCTTCCAAGGATGATTCAGATCACTCTAATCTTAATGTCCTTCCCTCAACATAAAATATAATTCAAACTGCCACATCATATGATTTCCAACAGCATCACGATGTTGATGTCCATCCCTCTCCATCAATTGCAATGATTGTGCCACCCAAGAGGAATATAGCATCCATATTTGATGGTATCGTACCTTGGTCAAGCCAAAAACTCACTTCTGGGAAAAGAAAAAAAGGATAGACTCCAAGTGTAATTACATCTGAGGATAGGTGCACTATCATTAACTGAACAAACGAAGAAAAATGGAACAGCAAATTCAAAAGATCAGCGGAAGAGAGATTGGGGATTGAAAAGGGAAGGAAGAAACAGAAAGACGGCAACTAAATCTCAAGAAAGGAACAAGTTGAAGAGACTACTTCAGAGGAAGAAGAATGGGTCGAAAGTGAAAGTAGCATCGATGACTTCGATGACGAAAATTAAGAACAAGATGAAATACAGCGCATTTTTGCGTGGAAGATTTGAATCATGGTGATTATATATTGGCGTCATTCTGATCAGTCGGCAAGAGGATGTCTTCTACTTACAAATATGTCAGCAAAATTCTGAAAATTTGACCTGTGAAGAAATATGAAATTCAAGGTTTGAGGAGTTTAGACCAGACTAAAATTATCTTAAAATATATAGACAATGATGTGTCTGTTATGAACAATCTGATATTCTCGGGAAACTACCAGACCCACAATTAAGTCAAGATGGACGAATATTGAAGATAGCGTTTCCGAATTCGGTTGATGAATATGAGAAGAAGTGATTTTATTTTGACACAAAATATAAAATATATTCATTTGCTAGTGTACCTACATTTTTTTTACTATAATCTGTGATACTTAGAAGGATAGAGCTTCAATAGTTGAATTTGCGTTGCTATCAACTTAGTGTGGTAATTTTTCTAAAATATATTTCACGATTTTCCCGACTTATTAACCAATAAATAAAGAAATATTTGCTGAAGGTGGCATAACCGGAGCCTCTACCCTACATTCAGGTATTCCCAAGGATCACTTTTTGGGTCTCTCCTCTTTGTATTGTACAATATATCAAAATTGCCCAGGTAACAATGTATGCTGACGATACGACGATCACAATTTCAGGAGCCAACCTAGAAGAGCTGAAAAGGAAAATTAAAAATGTTATGGATGAGTTCTGCTGCTAGTGCCAACGTTATCGACTAATTCCAAATGTGTCGAACACAATGACCATCAATTCTGATAGACATTTCAAATTTCGTATATGGTTCTGAAATTATATTGTTAACAACTTATTTTGCTGTCTTCAAAAATAACCCCATTTTTGCGCAATCCTAAGGAAGTTTTGAAAATTTCCGCCATATTGGTGGTTACGAGACATATGTCAAAATAGACTTTGAGGTTTTTCAATATGCAAAAACGATCACCTGAAAAGTATTTTTTGTAACTATGATAATAAAAATGTTTTCCATATGTTGCAAACATATGACCCTCGCTCCCACGCTGTATATATATCTATATATATATATATATATATATATATATATATATATATATATATCTAATAATATTTATTCGCATCAGTAATACCTACAATAGTTAATAATCCTAATAATAATTTGACATAATATTAAGTAATAGTATTCTGACACAAACAAATGAAGAGAAAGAACCAAAGCTTCCGCTGTACGTGTCATATCCCATTCATTCATTTATGCGACAGTAAAACATAACAAAGTATTATAAATTTCAATAAGACACATACCTATAATGAATGCACACATACATATACATAGATACATTTCACACATACATACATGTATATTTACATAGATATACATGGAATACGGTATTGAAGCAGGAAAAAAAATAGCCTAAACGAAGAGAACTGATGGACATATAATTATTTTGGCATATTGAACAGTGATAGAGGACTGATAATATAGAGCATGAGGACTATGCTGGATTAATGGTAATTTTTTTTTTTTAGTTAAAGAAGTTGTCTTCGTTGTTGTCTTCGATTACTTAGTAGGAATGACTTAACCTTATTTCTATAATATACTTCAGAATTGGAGATGTTGAAAAGGGACCTTTCTGGAATAATATTTATGAATCGTGGTCCTAAAAATGATAGACATTTGGTACCCACTGTTTTATTTGCTAGTGGAGTTCTCAACTTATTTGAATATATAGCTCTTGTCGGGTAATTATGTGAAAGAAAGTGAATATGTTTCCTATTCTTGTATAAAAAGCACACTGCTTTTAGAAAGGAGATCTGTCGAATATCTAGTATCCTAGCTTCTTTATATAAGTTATCTGATGGGTAGGTTCTTTCTTTTTTTAATATAATTTTTAGGAAATATTTTTGAAATGTGTTCAACTTTTCTAGATATATATTCGCGATGCCACCCCATACGATAATTCCATATGCTATACGGGAGTCTACGAGAGTAAAATAGAGCATTTTCAGATGGTGCAGAGGTAGGATTTTAGTGAGGTATTTGAAGCGGCCTAAGAAGGTTCGTATCGTATCAACAGTGTTATTAACATGATGATTCCAACGGAGATGACAATCTATACTTATCCCTAAATATGTTATATTCTCAGTACGTTTTATTGTGATCGTTTTATTGTGATTCTTTATCTCTAAAGTGTTAAACTGCGGAAGTTTGTTTTTGTAGCTTGTTATAGGAAGGAACAATGTTTTATCAAAATTTATGGTTAGCAACTTATGATTAAACCAGTCAATGATACTGTTCATTTCTGATTGGATTTTAGATTTTGGGTTTTCCCAGCTGTTTGATGTATACAATATAACTGTATCATCCGCAAAGCTTATTATGTGTCCAGAGGTTCTAACGGTTAGAATGGTATTGATATATTTGATGAATAGAATTGGTCCGAGTACCGTCCCCTGTGGTACTCCGAATTTAACCAATTCAAAACTACTATAGGTATCATCAATTTTGACACATTGCTTCCTATCATGCAGATATGATCGAAATAAGTCAAGTGCCACTCTTCGTATTCCTACATCTTCCAAGGATTCCAACAACTGTTGGTGGTCGACAGTGTCGAACGCTTCTGCAAGATCCAGAAATACACCGATAGCAGGTTGGCTCTTATCGATTGCATCATACATTTTCTGAGTTATTGATGCAATGGCTCCTTCCGTAGATTTTCCGCTTTGAAATCCGAATTGATTATCAGCAATTATTTTGTGTTTCTTCAGAAATAGTTCCAACCTTGTTTTTATGACCTTTTCAAAAATTTTAGCATGGTTAGTTACCAGAGAGATAGGCCTATAGTTTGATGGTAGGGTTTTGTCGCCTTTTTTATGTAAAAGGTTTTATTACTGCGATTTTAAATTCAGTAGGGCAGATTCCATTTGCCATTATAATATTGATAATATAACACAAGGGTACTGCTATTTCCTTATATATTGCTTTCAATGTTTCGGCTTTTATATCGTCTATACCTGGTGTCCTATTATTTTTTAAGGATATAATGATTTCACTTATTTCTTTTTCATCCGTAGGTTTAAAAAAAAAGGAGAAAGGATTTATAATTTCTAGGAGGTGGTGATACTGGAGGCTTTTACTATGTTTTGTGCTAGTTCTTGTCCTACGTTGGAAAAAAAATCATTGAAGGTACTCGCGATTTCTCTAGTGGAGTCTACGTACCCATCTTTCGATTTCAATTGTTTTATTTTTGTAGGTTTATTATTGGTGTTGGTTATATTTTTTATTGTGTTCCAGAGCTTCTGTGCATTATTTTTATTTCGTTCAATTAGGTTTTTGTGATGGTTGAGTTTTGTAACATCGATAAGTTTATTTAAATGGTTTCTGTATTTAACATAGTTCTCTTTCAGTCTTAGATTCCCCTTATCTTTTTGCCATTCCTTGTGTAGTTTGTCGCGTTTTTTTATAGATTTTATAAGCCCTATTATTATCCAATCTTTTTTCTTCATGTATTTCCTTTTTTCTTCATAAGTCTTGGTATTTTTTTCAATAGTTTGATTGATGTTACCAATAAAGTAGGTTGTAGCTTTCTGCACGTCTTCAATGTTATATAATGAATCCCAATTCAAATGATTTAAGTCGTTTTTTAATTTTGTATAATTTATCTTTTTCACTATATTATCCTCATAATCATATTCGATGTCCTTGAAATTGTTTGTGTTCAATATCGTGGCTCAATTATCTGTTACAAGAGAATCTGAAATAAAGCTAGAAAAGTAGTCGCTGACTTCACCTTTTTTTATTCGTACAAAAATATGATCTAAGCAGCTTTTAGAGTCTTCTTGGATCCTGGTATGGGTATAAACAGTTGAGTTGAAGTTAAACATAATCAATATATCTAGATATTCAGACACAGTTGTGTTATCCTTGGAGAGTAAGTCAATGTTCATATCGCCTATAATTATATGTACATCACTGTTCTCAATATTATCATTACAAAGGTAATCGTATAGTCCGTTTACAAAGTCTTCATCATTAGTTGATGGTGATCTATATATGACTGTATTTTTATGGTTTTTGTTCTTTTTACAAATAACTTCAATTGCTTTACATTCTGAGATTTTACAATCATGAAGGTATAGTTGATAGTATTTTTAAGGTACACAATAGTCCCATCACATTTGTTGACGTTACCAAAATTATATAGCAAATCATACCCTTGCCTTTGCATGAGGTCTATATCAAAATCATTTCGAGTATTTGTTAGAACTAAGCATTCGAAAGGATCATCAATTTGACTCAGTGTAATCTCGAAGTTATCTAGATTCTTTGAAATACTTCTAATATTTTGATGGATTAATTTGAACTTACATTTAGTATCTTTTATTATTTCATTATATTCAGAAGCATCTTTCAATATTTTGGAAGGAAATTCTAAATAGTTGTGGTCTCTAATGAACGAATCCATTTGAATTTACGTTATAATTAACAATTTGGTAACTGAACAATTTTTTTTTTAATTAGATATAGGTGAGCATTCCTGCTTTGTTCATTTCATTAGAAGTCCATTATAAGTAGGACTAACCTATGACAATTTATTTACCAGTGCCGCTGCGAGTTCTTATCTTCTGTTTTTCGCCTACCTCCTTCGGGAACTTGCCAACAATTTGGGTTGGAGTATTTATTTTCTGCTGTGGGTTTTTAGCTGATGGTTCAGGGGGTTTTGTGATCAGACGCTGGGGTTTTCTTGCGTTTTTTAGCACAACCACTTTCTTTAGAAAAGACGTTAATTCTATTTTGATTGGAATTTCGTTTGTTTTTCCGAGTGGGTAGAAGTTATTTAGATCACTTTCAGTGATATTTACATCAACCAGTTTCTTAATTTCACTTTTGATAAAATCAATTGTAATATCATCTGGTTTGCTTTCCAATCCAAAAATAATAATATTATTTTCTTCTGATTTTTTTTCCAGACTCTCGACTATGTTAGTTATTTGTGCGTTTTCAGACTCGATTTTGTTTATTCTTCGATTTAGGTCCTCAATTCTCAGTATTATTCTAACTTCGACAGCTTCAATTTCAGTTTTTGCTTATATTTCTTCAATTCTTCCAAAATAATCTCATTAGTGACAGACATCCTCAGTGTCTGCTGCAGGTATAATATTTCTGGTAGTGTACGTTTCCCTTTATGAATCAGGTACACTGATAAGGAAAGCTAATCTCTTACCGGCAAAAAAAAAATAGAGATGTTTGTTGTGGTTATTGTTCGTAGGCGTATATATATATATATATATATATATATATATATATATATGTATATATATATATATATATATATAAATATATATATATATATAAGTAGTTTTTGGCCGTTATAATGTGGTGAACTGCTTTCTCCGATACTTCTGATTCATTTTCACTCCTAATTTTCTCTTTTATCTATATTAACATGTGATTTTTTTCAAATTTCTTGATCAATACATATTTCACATCTTGAATATTACCTCAAATGACATAATTGCGAGAACTGCATTACTTATAAGATTTTCACCTTGCACATGATAATTATCATCAACTTTCAAAAAGAATCTATCATCCCGGTCTCGGCCCAAAACTTTATATTTTTGAGGTTTATAACTATACTTCCTCACCAGAAATGCAGCCAAAATTCAAATACGCTGTACTATCAAGTATCGATTATTCAGTACACAAGCTGGAGGAAATAATCAATCTGCTAGACAGATTGATAGTTCTGAACGTTTTATTTTATGTCACCATAGTAATGCGGTAGTTTATCGTCTAGTAGGTAATTTATAACTGTGAATCATTATATATTTCTGTAGACTCGGGAACATTTCAGGAAGATAGATTTAGAAGACAGGATCTTGAAGTACTCGTAAAGGGCGATGTTGAATATTATAGAAGTTCGAGTTCAGTGCATCTCTCACATATCACCACCATACCAATCCTTCTTAATACAGAACTAATTTTTGAATATGCATTCGGTTCCAAGTCGGTCCAGGAAGGGATTTCTAAATTTTCTAGTATCGTGATTACATCTGCAAATTTCCCTGAGAAGTGGGATATCATCGCCCCATTGACTTGAAACATATTTGCAGTCAAATACACCATCTAATAATGTATTAAAAAAGTATGTCGTAATTTTTGGTTATCCAAATCTAGATAATACATTCGTTTTTGGATATATAAGCCTCTTTTTCCTTATCTACATCTGCAAGATAAGATATTTACGTACATTGGTATTACGGTACTCCAATATCGAATTGAGTATATGAGATGTGATCTAATGAACGCAACATCATCTCAGTTGATATGGATTGTGTAGTGGAAATAAATGATGGAAAGTTAAAGGGTTGCAAGAAAATCAATTCCGATGGAGAGCTATTTGTTGCTTTCCTTGGAATCCCGTATGCCAAGGCACCAGTTGGGGAGCTCAGGTTTAAGGTAAATATTCTCAACAATTTCAAAGTTTACGTCCCTTGACACTGATATAACATAATCTTGTAATACTATCGATTAAAAATCACATTGCAGATTTTTCAGAATCAAAAATTTTTCAGAATCAGATTTCAGATTTTAAGCATTAAATTTTATATTTTATGTACCCCAGTTCCACCTCCTTAGTATATTCTATGTCTAATGTTTATTATGAACATAAATTGAATCTTATTTGTAATTCCTTCAAAACAAGTGTCTCGCACTTATCGAAACCTTGGTATCTTTCTATATATTTAACCAACAATGTTATTTTTGTGAATAAATACCACTATAATTTCTATTTTCTTATTATTAAAGTGGGAGGAGACTCCAAGGTGATTTATCTAAATCCTACATTCCTGAAGAGTTTGTCATAAAGAATGTTTCCAATTTGTGAAGTCGATTTCGTGTTTATATTTTCAGAATAATTGTTTTGGATGCTATTTTTCGATTTTTTCCGCTGAGTAATCATATTCATTCCTTTCACATGTTTTTGTCGTCGATGAACTCATTTTGATCAAATATTTTATGAAAGTTTCTTATTTATCGTTTTGATCCATTGAATCGAATGATAAATGTTCATCCCATAATCCCTGAGGTTTATCAATACTTCTTTTATACTATAAATGCCGACACGTAGTTCATATCATTACACATACAGTTCTTCGACCGTAAAAGGAAAAAACCGATAGCACCCCAGTCGGAAAGGTAGAGTTCGGAATCTATTTATTGAGTCTAAAATTGCCATCAATCGATCTAATGTTTTAAAAATGTTCATTGCTAACAGAAACTGCATTTCTATTTTTGTATAAACTTTGAGCTTTTCAATCAGAAGTTGATTTGGATTCAAATCTCCCCAAATGCTTCCTTATATTTTTCCTAGACATTATAACTGATGGACTGGCCGTCACGTGACTATAAGAGAGAGATATGTTGTGAATGATAGTAATAAGTCAAGGCAAAAGATACAAATTGGTTATGTCATCACATTGGAAACACCTATTTCTTTTTTTTTCAAAGGAATTGACTACTTTGAATGAGATGAGTTTTGAAAAAGTTCAAGCAATCACAGTGAGGAACTTTATGCGACATATTTTCTTGATATCTTGCAGAAACAAAAGAATGTCATTGAGCCCCCATCTGAATAAAAATGTTTTTTATTTCACTTCCAAAGTTTTCAGAAAAAAAGAAAATGTTTACAATAGAGTCGTATGCGTAGATTTCAAATATGCAATAAAAAAAGATTTTTTCATGTCTCAACCTAATCGAACAAGTGTTGTGGAAGTTTCGATGAAAATATAAGTGTCAATCAAGATACTATTTTTCTCATTACCTGAAAACATAAATGACGATTTTCACAGTATTCCGAAATTATTGGAGAATATTTGCTGACAATAATAACTTCTAGGCTACTTGTTGGTTCCCCAATCACTGTTGGAACGTCACTGTATTGAAACATTGTATGTTTTCAGAAATAAAAGTTTGGAATGTCAGAAAGATGTTTTTATATAAAAAAAATAAGTAATGGAAAACCTTTTTAAAGACAAACTTTTATTTAAATGCACTGAAAAGTAAGAAATGATTGATTATGACGTGTGAAGTAGGTTATTCCATTAGTTATAGATTCAAAAGCTTGTCGCTTTTGTATTCGAACTGAAAACTTTGCGCGACAAGCTTTTGAATCTATAACTCTCGGAATAATCTACGTCAAACACATCCTAAACAATTATTTCTCAATATTAAGTGCCTTTGAATAAAAGCTTGGTTTAGAAAAGTTTTTTATTATTAATTTTTTTTTGTGCTTTTTAGTACTTAAACACGCCTCAATCTGTGCCTTTTTTTAAAGCATCGCTATAACGAGGTTTTCTTTTCTTCAAGTTCTGAGCTATCTAGACCTTTAATGAGGAGATCATCTGAAGATTAACTCATCCGCCATCTTAGAGTTGCTATCTTATATTTAAGAATTTCAACTGAAAATCAATAATCTTCAACTGATTTCATAATGTCCAACCCCGGAAACCCCCACATACCAATTTTGAATAGAATCGGACCATAAACACACAGATCATCGGCTATATTGGAGCCGCCATTTCGATTATATGAATTTTGAGCAAAAATTCCCAATCTTCCACCCTGAAAACCCTAATATACCAATTTTGAATCGAATCGGATCATAAACCTAGATCTTGTCCACCATCTTAAGCGCCAATTTGTTTTTTTCTCTAATAAAAATTCCATGAACCACTATAATTTCATGAATTTTGACAAAAAAATCATAATCTCCGACTCTGAAAACACCCACATACAAATTTTTAATCAAATCGTACCAAAATCACAAAACTCGTTCGCCATCTTGGAGCCGCCATTTCATTTTTTTCCCTAACAGAAATTGCATAATGCATTGTCACCGGAATTATGAATATCTGCCGAATTTCAGCTCAATCAGATGTCGACAAGTGCTCCAAAAATGGATTACAAATTTTGAACCGGAAAGTTTGATACGATAATTCTCGAAAATTTCATATTACGACAAAGTTTACGCTTTACATCTCGAAAAACATCAATCTGAGCAATTGGGTTCATGGTACTTTTTTGTAGGAAATAAAATTTCCTACAAGTTTGTCGTTCACGTTTTTTCCATAAATCCAGTCATTTATGAAGTCGTGTCAAAAAAATAAAAGAATTTCCTACAAAAATCAGATTTAGTGACACGTACAATGTTACAGGTGCAAATTACAGCTACGTCGCAATGGGCACTTTTGTAGAGCATGTAATCCTGAGTAAATTGCGCTTCGAGTTACGTGTATTTTGAATGGGAAATCTTTGCACGCTCTAGGAAAGTACTTAATGTTAATATTAAGGGCTCAAATTTTCACATATTTTTTTTACATTTACAACAACATTTTTCTTTGGCGCAAAAACAAAAAAAAAGTCGAAAAAAACACCCTAATATATAAACTTCAAAACTGATGTTATTTTTGGGTTCTGGGAACCATGATCGAAGAAGCTATTTCATAATTTTTTGGAAGCCATTTTGTGGTGACATCCTCAATAGATAGTATCTCTATTGAAGTTTACCTAAAAATGGGGCGCGTTGTCGAATGTTCATCTAGGATGACAAAGGGGCAAAAACGGGCAATGAAACTTTCACGCCTTTTTTCGCATAGTTCCAGGTAGGACACAAAAATGTGGATTGACGGACATGTTTCCTGAAGTATTCCTGGTTTTTCATCGGCTTCTTTCGGAAAATTAGATCATAGCATGCTCCTCTTTCTTCTTAGCATAAGGTGATCTGGTTCTAGAGAACCTAGTAAACTAAATCCTTTCACGTACGTCAACATGTTCTGGAATACAGCTGGGCAAGCTGTTTATTTCCACAAAACTTATTTCCTTGGCTGAATCACTTTGACATCCTTAGGGTTGGAATAATATTCCCAAAGTTGATCTGCCTCCGGTGCACTAGTGCGGTATACTCAGTGAGAAGGAGCGATGGTGTGTCATCATCTTCCAGACACCATCTCTGCAGGGGATCATTTGTGATCCCGATGAGACCCATGTGCCTATTCGGATGATTGCATCCCTTTCGAAGCCCAGTCACAGTCTTGATATCCCGTTTGTTGGCTAACAAAATTTATCTCATCAGTTTCTTCGAATGCCAACCATATGGAACTTCGATTGATGATGACGCCTCTTGCCATGTTTCAATGAACTGCTTTTGTAGCAGTCCCTCCGTATTGGAGACAGTCACGCTTCTGGGTATCACTTAGATCTGTTGGAGTAGGTTCAATTCACGGGTGAGGCATATTTCACAACAAATTAATATTTCAATAATACGAACAGCCATTCATGGGATGAACAAGATCCGCATGGAATGTTTCGAAAAGGCTACCAACAAAGTTTTCCATGAATATTTGGGTAGGAATTATCGGAAATAATATCGTTGGACCATATCTTCTTCCTCCCCGTTTGAATGGGCAGAACTACCGAGTGTTTCTCGAACATGTTTCACCTGGGCCACTTGAAGACGTACCTCTATTGGTTCGTCAAAGAATGTGGTATCAATATTACGGAGCATCGGCCCCTTTCCAACGAATCGGTCGTCAATTGATGAAACATTTCAGGATCGGTGGATAGGTAGACGTGGTCCCATACATTGGCCTGCACGTTCTCCGGATTTACCTTCGCTAGACTTTTTCTGGTGAGAATACCTTGAATCTGTCTGAATCAGCTGGCAAGCTGTTTATTTCACGAAACTTATCGCTGAATCATTTGACATCTCAGGGTTGGAAAATTCCAAAGTTGATGCGTCCAGGTCACTAGTGCGGTATACTCATGTGTAGAGAACGATGGTGGTCCATTTGAAATTTGGCTATCGATAGACCTTGTTTGTTTCATGATCTTTGAAGCCCATCAACGTCTTCATATCCCGTTGTGGCTCACAAAAATTTAAACTCTACTCTTGAATGCCCTATAGCATTTTGAGACAACAATTCTAATGCGATCTCTTTGATTCCATCACCATAATTGCTGCTCTGGTCAGCTGTAGGTCCTCATCATGTTTTTGTTTTCATGAACACATGTGAGTATAGGAAATTCTTCTTACTGGAACACTGAGGCATATTTGCTCAAGGGGAACTGAATTTTCAACTCTGTTCCTTTTCCGCATACCCCTACACCAGGCATTCCCCCACATCTTGATCCATCTCTGTATACCAGATTGATCCAATGTTTGGTGCTGCGTCTTCCCTCTATTCCCTCGTGGGGATGGAGATGTTAGGCCATTCCAGGGATAGCATTGGACAGGCCCTCTTTGGCCATGTTCTAAATAGCGGAGGGTCCGTTAATCTGCCTCAGTACCGATCTATTGACTCTGTAGGCAGTTCGAATGTCTGGTTCTAGTAGGCGTCATCCTCATGGTTCTTGTCATTCTTAAACAAGCCAGCAAATGTACCAGCTTCCTTATCACCCTGTACAAACATGATATGAATTATTCAACTGAAAAATAACAATGTACTTGGAATTCATATGAATATATACAGGGTGAGTTAGAATGAGACCAACAACCTCCGACTACAGATTCCTCACCTCATTTGGAGGTGAAAAGTTGCCATCAAGGTATGTCCTAAAATGCATCCCCTCTGAGATACAGGGTGTCGAAAGTACGAAAAAAATAAGATTTAATTTGTCTTCTCCAATATTCCTGAAGGAAAAATTTTTAAACCTGGTACACTGATCGAGGTTCATCAACGTGTTGATTTCAAGTTAAAAATTTTGATTTTCGTTAATCAGTGGCGTAGTTACGATGGTATGTGGTCATATGTTCTTTCATATTTTCTTGGGACGAGTGAATGGACAAATGAGCGTTTGACATCAGTTCGGCTCATCGATACTCAACCTGAAAGTCATAATATTCCATATGCCTAATTGGGAAAAACTGAAGATATGTCTTTAGTAGAGACCTAATTTTCTATGTGTAATAATCGCATGATGCAAAGTTCTTACAACATATCGGAATATGTGTCAAACTCCAGAACATTTTTCAATGTTGGGAGAATCGGAAACATAGTAGTAGTCAGAATGAGACCGATAACTCCATTTACTCATTCATCATATTATTTGATCGAATCGATATCGCGGATTCACTGATATGTTACCATACTTTCTTGCATATGATTTTTTTGACAGATCAACTGACAATCAAACCCAACCTCAAATTCATAATACTCCACTTAGATAAGACTTAAGGTCTGGAATATTTTTTGCGGAAAAATGAAGATAAGTACATTCAATTCGTTGAAGTTTATTTTGGAGTATTATCATCAACGCCATTTCTGATGGAATTATCTAGGAGAATATTATGCAATCAACATGTTTTTGATGGGGAAAAACAATTATTGTGTATTAATATCTACTTAAATGATTAAACGGTTTAGTGGGTACACTACATAGAAACAAACCAGGCATTATAGCAAATTTCAAATGGACCACCATTCTGTTCAATACACAATTCATCTCCGTATCATCGACTGGCGCTTGCTTTGGAATCTTCCTGGTGTATCCTGTATTTACGTACATGCTTCTGAAATTATTGCCGTCAAATCTTTCACAGATTCCAGGTATCCTCACAAAAAAAAGTCTAGTGAAGGTAAATCCGGAGAACGTGCAGGCCAATGTATGGGATCACGTCTACCTATCCACCGATCCTGAAATGTTTTATCAATTGACGACCGATTTGTTGGAAATGGGCCGATGCTCCGTAATACCACATTCTTTGACGTGGCCTTTCAAGTGGCCCAGGTAAAAGATGTTCGAGAAACACTCGGTAGTTATGCCCATTCGAACGGAAAGGAAGAAGATATGGTCCAACGATATGATTTTTGATAATTCCTACCCAAATATTCACGAAAAACTTTGTTGGTAGCCTTTTCGAAACATGCCATGCGGATCTTGTTCATCCCATGAATGGCTGTTCCTTCTATTGAAATATTTATCTGTTGTGAAACATGCATCATCCGTGAATAGAACATATCTAGGAAAGTCGTTCGCTTCTTCATACATCCTCAAAAACCATTCACAAAAAATCTACGTGGGCCATTATCACCAGCATCTAGGGCCATCACCTTCTGGTGTGGTATGTCTATCAAAATATGCATTATGAAAAATTAAACATTCTCAATTGAAGAGTGAATAGGAAGATTCTGAAATCTACAATAAAAAATATATTTGTACAAGCTTTCATTTGGTTTCACCTGTCCCGGCTGAATTTGATCCACTTATAGTTGCCCGATTAACGTGAAATTTGGCTGGTATTCATAGTTCCCGTGACAATGTGTTATAGAATTTTTGTTATAAAAAAACAAATCAAAATTTTTTGAAAAAATCTTTTTATTCAATATTCATCTCAGAATATTTTCCTTTTCAACATGAATACCTCTCTTGAACGATGAAATCACATGGGATTCCATGAATACCTTGTTTTTATTTTCAATCAAATCAAAACATTCATAATTATCGTGAAACAAACTCTCTACTATAGAAGAATATTAGTTTATTGTAATTCACATTTGTTTTTACAATAAAATAACAATACTATCTCTGAAACTGTTAAATTATGTTATATTAACATGTTTTGTTATTGGAATTTATTCCTGTTTAGACATTGAACGTTTTTTTTTTATATTTCATAAACTTTCTGTGGCAAATTTCATCATCCCAAAGCAAACATGTTCGTCGTAAAATATGAGGAGAAATCAAAAATAAAAATTAAATATTCCATATTTTCCGAAGACAAATCATGCAATAGAAAATTCTCAGGATATTTTTTCATCCCAAAATACTTAGTAACTGGGGAACCTCAAATATCATCGTCGAAAATAATGTTCGAAATGTTCAGAATTCTAAAATATTTATTTCGGAATCATTATTTCAGGCTCCCCAACCTCCTGAACCATGGCAAGGAATCAAGGATGCTACAAAAGTGGGAAACATGTGTTTCCAAATAGACTCAGAATCCAGATCATTGTATGGTTCTGAAGACTGTTTGAACCTCAATGTTTATACAAAGAAAGTGAGTATACTAATTATTTTGAGCGGGTATAGAAATTGAAAGAGAATTTTGATCTTTCGACATCAGAATGTTTTGATAAATATGATGAAGAATTTTCAGGATACGATGAATGAAAATTTATATAATACTAAAATGAAAAATATATATGAATATATGAATGTTTGTGGAAATCTTTTCACCGACAAAAGTCTCAGCAATATTTCTAGTTGCGGTAAAGGAGATTTGATATTAGGTCCCATATCAAAGCATCAAAGCACTACTGAATTGAAAATCTTAATTTTAATGTCTAATTCTTCTGTGAAATGAATCACTGAATCAGTTCCGATCTAATACATTCAAGCCAGTAGAGATAGACATGATTTTCCCAAAATTTTATGATAATTAGGAGAGTTTTGAAACTTCAGTAGAGTGGAGAGTACGTTCAAATGATGATTAGTCTGATTTTGCAACCCTTTTTCTGAACGGAAAATGTTGAAAATCAGGATTTAATGAATTTTCATTTATTAGCGCAGAAAAATTTGCAAAAGTTTAGCAAACTCTCGATGTTCGAAAAATAGCAATTTACATCCGTTGATAAATTTGCAACGATTTAAAACAAAATAAAAATGTATGTTTTGTCGAAAAAAAAATTGTTATTGGTCCTAATATTTTTTATGAAAATTTTGCAAACTCGATATATATTGCAAACTCGATATATATTGCAAACTCGATATATATATATATATATATATATATATATATATATATATATAAAAAATATAACCATGAAAAATATATATTATTCAACTATGTCACATACTTCTCGTGATTGACACCAGAAATATATCCAAATACAGTGTAAGTGATACCATAATATTTGAGAAACCCTCTTAAACCCCATGAAACCTTGTCAGAGAAAGCAATCAAAACAGATGAGATTGAACACCGATGTCTTAATTTTTTCGCAAATATCTCATAAACCTCCACATTTAGACATATAGAATTTCATGACTTCTGGGTTGATCGATGGACCTAACTGATGTCAAACACTGATTCCTCCATTCACCTACCTTAAAAGAATATAGAGGAAAATATGGCCACATACGACCGTAATTACGCCACTGCTCAACTAAATATAAAAATGAAAACTTCAAATTATCATATTAATCTATATAATAAAAATGTCGTTGTGAGCGTAATACGTGAGAACGGCTGGAACGATTTGGCTGATTTTTTTATGTTCATAATAGCCCGAGGAAACTTGCCCGGAAATAAAAAAATTCGGAAATGTAAGAAAAATTTGGCCAACATAAGGAACATCCGATAACTTTAAGTAAATGCTCAAGTACACGGTGTGAGTTTGCAAGCTAACAAGTCGGCTTGTAAAAAACCGGCGAGTCGCTGGTAGTCGAGTACACACAAAATTTCCCTCTTGCTCAGTAGCCAACTAGCTGGCGTGTGGAAACCACGTGTTGTCGTTTGCATCTGCAACTCCCGCTAGAACCAGCTCCTTCGACATATCCAAGACGAATGCTACTAGCCACTCGTACACAAGCTACTGTGATTACACGTGGCTAGTTTACAAGCTAGCTAGCTCAAAAGCCGGCGAGTGGTGTGGAAAGTCGCCGGCGGTTCAACTTTTTCCAGAGCGTTTTTACAAGCAGCTAACGAGCGAGTGCATCGAGTACACTGGACTAGTTAACGAGCCGCTTGTGAAAAAGCCGGCTCATAGCTTGTGAACTCGCCCCGTGTACTTGAGCCTTAAAGGTCCGGTAGCTCAGTGGTAAGGGCGTTTGCTTTGTAACACCAAGTGCCCGAGTTCCATCTAACGTTTAAACTGTTTTTATAAAGTAAGTTATTTACTCCTTTGAGTTAATTTCAATTTTAATATCGCAGTTAGAGAAATCAACCATGGTAATTGATGGAAAAACTTCATTTTCAGTAATATTTTGAATTTTGTTTTCGTTTTTGCTTGTGGAGGTCTCAGGTTCTTCACTTAAAACTCTTTCGCGGATTGTTGTGAAGTTTCTGGTACTTGGTTCACCTTTCAGAATTTGAGCCACTATTTCAGTGATTTTAGAAATTGACTCCTCAATGTAGCCCCCAGCTACAGTTGAAGATTTCCATCCTCCATAGCAATTTAATGTTAGCATTTCTGCCCCCGATTCCACAAGTTATGTTGCAGAAGATCTGCAAAAACAGTGTCCTATGTATTGCATTGGGTTTTCAATATTCAAGAATTTTGCAATATCACTTGGGATTCCACCAAAAGTATTTACACCAACACATAGTGGTCCCCATGACGAAAAAAAAACTAATTAAATCAGATTGGTTTTTGCAAATTGGTAAGCAAACATGGAAAAAAAAAAAAAATCTTGTCACAAAGGGGTGGTTTTTAGAACGGGTGATTCGAAGGAAAAATCAGATTCGAGCCTTTTTTTTTCGCACGCGGAATAGCTTCTAAGGCTGACGAAAATAATCGAAAACATATGAAAAAATATGTCAGAAAGGGGTGGTATTCAGGAGGGGTGGTTAAACAATAAAATCAGCTCTAAGCCTTCTTTTTGCTGAATTGTTTTCAAAGCTCACGAGAACCATGAGAATTTATCGCAAAGAGGTTGGTTCCAAAAGGGAAAACTTTGGTATAAGATCAAATGTTTTAAATGATGATTTTTTGAATGTTTAACATCAATTAGAAAAATCAGTGCCAAAAATTTCCTTAAAATATTGTTCACAATATAAACAGTCACATTCTAGCAGAAAAGACGATTATTTTCATAAAATAATGAGGTGTTAATTCATTGGATACCCTTGCAGAAGCACAATTAATTGAATATTTTAAAAAAGTGCAAGTATGGGCAAGCAAATTTTGTATATGTTTTCATAGAGACTTCAGGCTATCCATCAGATATATTTTAAGAGCGTAGAGTCGTGGGGCATTTTTTATAAGTTTTACGAAAGTTTAAAATGTACGCACGTTCAATCTAATAACAGCACATAAAATAACTATTTCCCGGCGACCCCCTATTAAAGAGTCTGTTTAATCTTCATGGAATCGATCGTTAATGCATAATTGTGATATATGCAGCCAAACATACACCCTAATCGACCATGAATAACCTATTAATGGTCGATTTCTGTATCAATACATCATTGTGGTATAGGCAACTGAACGAATACGAATTCAAATACTATTCAAATAGCAAATCATATTACCTTCGCGCTGACTAATTTATTTCCTCCTAGTTGAAGCAAATGGATATCGGAAATTTCACGTTGTCCTCAGGAACGAGGTCGACGGTCTAACATACACCAAGTTGACAGTACCAAATATTTGAAATTGTTATTAGATGATGGAAAAGCCACATGGTGAAAGTGAGAAAAAAGTTTATATACCACTGATACTATCAGAAGAATGGGTCTGGGGGAAGTAGAGCCACATTCAATCAAATCTCTTTTTTTGCCTACATTGGAATCAGTTTTCAAAATTATTGGTTAACATTCAGTCATAGATAATAAATTCGAAAGTCGGAATTTTTATAAATAAATTTTATAAAAATAAAAATTAAAATAACAACACCAGAATTTTCAGAAATAATAATAGTAGTGAATATTTCACAAGCAATTCAGATCAAAGTCATTGAAACACCATAAGGACTGATAAAAGGGTCCATGAAACTTCATAAAAAATCAATTACGTCAAAAAAGTTTGGAAATTTTCAGTCGAAGAACAACAAAAAATGTGTGAACTGGGATTCTTCTCATAATCCAATATATTAATATTCATTTTGTATCATTGTTAGTATCATCATTCTCAAGTTAACCTGGAACATGTCATTATAAAATCAGAATGTAATATGAAACCAGAATGTTCCGTCTTGGAGTTAGTATTTTGATTTGTTTATGAATTTGAAAAAAAAAATTGATTTCAGATGCCCCAAGGAACAATGGAGCTGAAACCTGTAATGGTCTGGATTCATGGTGGAGCTTTCATTTTCGGATCAAACGATCCCAAACTCCATGGGCCCGCATATTTATTGACCAAGGATATAGTCTTAGTGGTGATCAACTATCGTCTGGGCTTCCTGGGATTCTTGAGTTTGGACGATACCTCTCTGGATGTTCCCCGGGAACGCCGCTCTCAAGGATCAAGCCCTAGCTTTGAAATGGGTACAGAAGAATATCAAACAATTTGGAGGGGATCCCAATAACGTTACTATTTTCGGAGAAAGTGCGGGTGGTAGTTCGGTGCACTATCATGTAGTGTCTCCTCATTCTAAGGGGCTTTTTCACAAGGCTATTTGTCAAAGTGGGGATGCTCTGATTCCATTTTGCCTCGGAGAAGAACGGCATGCCGTAGACTTCGTAAAATTTCTGGGTAGAACAGCAACACCGAAAAAGAAGCTTTGGAAATTTTACAAAGTTTGCCTGGGGAGGAAATAGTATTGAAACAGTTGATGTACAGTTATGTGAGTTCAATATTATAACCGACGCCTGATATTCTAAATGATAAAATATCCCTTATTAAGGAAAATATTCTTCAATTAATGAATATTGGAAAAAGGACTCTTCCAGAAATAAAAAAATCCACTTCAAAGAATGGGAAAATAACTACTTTCTCGACACTATGCCAATGCCAAAACGCAAATCTTCAATTTCAGTTCATTTAAATATCCATAGTATGTAGTTCAATGCTCAGCTTCTTGATAGCTCCGGGAAAGTAGTTGTTTTCTATCAAAAATCAAAAATTTCGTTTTATAGATTTTATTATTTAAAAAAAATCAAATTTTCTAGAAAATGTTTCCCCTGTCAACAAATTTACCGCACAAAAAATTATCTTGAAAGATGGATGATGGGTACTTAATAATAATAATAATAATAATAATAAGACGTTTATTTCGAAGGTGAAGTACATTACACTGCAAGAGTGCTATATAAATGCATTACACTGCAGGAGTGATATACAATTAAAAAAATTAAAAATAAACGTAGTAAGGTCACGAAAGCATAGCTTGTGTGTGACAGTAGTACTAAGGTAATTGTAATGTTGATAAAAAGATTATTAGAGACATATGTATATAGAACAATAATAATTTACAAAAAGTTATATAAGTAAAAATAAAAAACAATAAAACATATAATGACATAAAATCTAAAAGTTATATACTAAAGTATGTATATCAGTGCGATGCTTAGATAGGATATATTTTTTCAGATCTCTTTGAATCTATTTGTATTCTGCTTGTTTTTTAGTTTGTCGTGTAGTTGGTTATAAAGTTTTTGGCTGATATATCTGTGGCTTTTTTGGCCGATTGCTTTATTCATAAAAGGGATCTTGTATTTATTTACCTTATTTCTAGTATTATATTTGTGGTTAATTTTTTGTAGCTCATGTTGTGTTTTGTGGATCTTTATGTTGCTGAGATGAAAAAAGGGTTGTATGGGTCGAATATTTCCGTTTGTTGGTGAAGTTCATCTGAACGGTAAGTTCGTTTTTTATTGTATATTATTTTCAGTAGACGTTTTTGGGTTATTGATACTTTATTCATTGTTGTCTTATTTGTTGATCCCCATGCTAATATACCATATGTAATATGTGATTGAACGAGGGAAAAATATGAAGTTCTTAAAGATTTTTCATCGAGTATGTCTTTTAGTATTTTGAAGCGGTATATCAGGAATTGTATTTTTTTGATTAGTAGTTTATATGGATATCCCATTTCAAGATGGAGTCTATAAAAATTCCTAGGTATTTTATATGAGAGACTGGTTTAATTTCAAATGCATTTTCAATATTCAGGTTTTCCGACGGAGGGGAGTTTCTTATATTTGTGTAGATAGGTAGGTAATAAGTTTTATTGAAATTTATTGTTAAGAGTTTATGTGTAAACCAGTTTTTAATGCTCAGAAGATCTTGTTCCACCTTTGTTTTCAGGGCAGCCCAAGACAGCGGTGTCGTCGGCATATGTAAAGATTTTTCCAGTAGTTGGTATTAGAAACGAAGTCATTTAGATATATATATATATATACATATATATATATATATATATATCAAACAAAATTGGGACTAAGATAGTGCCTTGTGGAACACCGTATTCAATTTTTTTCAAATCACTTTTGAAATCGCCAATTTTTACACACTGATGTCGACCGTCCAGGTAGCTACTGAATATTTTCAATGCGATTCCTCTTATAACGATATTTTCAAGTGACTGCAGGAGGAGTGGAAGACTGACTGTGTCGAAAGCCTTAGACAGGTCTATGAACACACAAAGACCTGCCTTATTGGTGTCTGGTGCATTATACATTTCTGTTGTTAAGTCTAGTATGGCATTCTGCGTTGATATTTCTTCACGGAATCCGTATTGTCTGTCTGAGAGAATATTGTATTTTTTTATGTAAGCTGATAGTCTTGATTTCATAACTTTTTCTACCAATTTAGATAGAGTTGTTATAAGTGATATAGGTCTATAGTTTATTACTTCATCTATATCTCCATTTTTGAAAATTGGGAGAATCATGGACGTTTTTAGTTCCGATGGAAATATTCCTTCAGCTAGAAATTTTTTTATCAGGTATGTTAGGGGTTCCAAAATATAAGGTGAGACATGTTCCAGGATTTCAGCACTGATTTCATCTATTCCTACTGCTTTTTTATTTTCTAAGGATTGTATTAAGGTGTTCAATTCTGCTGGGGTTGCAGGATCTAGAAACATGGATCCCGTGGTATTTAAGTTTTGTTTCGGGCTGATGTAGTTGGTTTCTGACTATTTTATCTGCTAAGACTTTACCTATATCAATGTAGTGTTTGTTCCCCTTTTCAACATGAAAACCCCACAAGGTTTTGACGATGGAAGATAGTGACTTAAGTTCATCTTTCAGTCGTAGATGACCCCATATACGATTTTATGAACATTATGTTCATATCTTCAAACAAATGAAAATGTCTTCACAATATATGATTCCTTAGGCAACCTTTTGTGCATTCTGGATTCTATCCTTTTACCATGAAGTGAGATTAGTTAAGATATGGGTATTTCAGACACGATGGTAACCTGTCTATCGATGAATTTAGCAACAAAAACTTGTCTGCCCTACAATTTGATGAGAAATATTGGCACAGCGGTACTTGGCAAAAAAAATTATGAACACTCGTCGATGAAATAGACAGAAAAAAATCATGTCTGTCATCTAGGTCAACAGAAAACCATAGCCGTCATGACAAGAAATTGAATGTACAGAGGATGTCACTTGTCACTATATTAGGCAAGAAAGCATGTCTGCCATCCCATTCATCAAAGAGGATATGAACGCCATGTCAATGAATAAAACGGAAATCCAAAACGGCTATACTTTGTCATTACTCCACGTATATATTTACATGGCATTCAACAACAAAAAAATCCACATGGCCACCATGTTGGAAAAAATGGCATCCGTTATTACTTGAAATTCCCTGTTGAACATAGTGTTTGCTGAGTATTGTGGGGATTACATAAGACATGCTCACTCAAGATATGGGCGTATATATGTTTATTATAGTTTTCAATAAGTTACGGAGAAGATTGGTGAAACTGCTTTACATTCTATTGTTTTTTGGACCACTTTAATAATCTGAGGAAACCAATCTGAAATCATTGCATCCCACATCAGCGAAACCCATTAAGAGATGTTCAGCGGTAATTTTTACCAACTGCTCCATGATTTTGTCTATATATATATATATATATATATATATATATATATATATATATATATATATATATATATATATATATTTATAGAATGCACAAAATTATAGAGGTGACAGCTATAATTTGAGGGGGAATGTCAGTATAGGCCAATCCACGACACCAAAAGACGTACTCCTAGTGCGTTCAGAGTTACGCAAAACAAATAATCGTAACAAATATGTCTTTCTTTCGTTATTCGTTTTGCGTTACTCTGAACGCACTTCACCCAAAAATTATAGTTGTCACCTGTATAATTTTGTGCATTTCACATTTTCATACTTGCCGGTAGGTATCAGCACTCTAAGAGATTTGTTACAAATTGAGAAAGACCACATGCCGTCCTGATGATTGGGAAACCATGAAACAGCTGTATGCGGATGGTGGCCTTCTCGGAATCGTAACAAATCTCTCTTCCCTTCTTTATATATATATATATATATATATATATATATATATATATACATATATATTTTGTTTTTCCTTTCTTGGACATAAGGTTTATTTAAAAGCAGAGGTTGTTATTTCATGTTATTTATTGATTAATTCCAGACGTTTCAGCCAGGGTTTTGGCCTTTCTCAATGGGTCAGACTAAAATATGAGCAAAAACAGTTTGTCGACGATTGAAATGAAAAGTTTAAAATCTAGATCAACTTACCATCAGCACAATCATCATGTTACAATATAATTAATGAAAATATTTACCATACGGGCACACACAGATTTACAACTGAGTGAAAGACTACCACATGTCTGAATGTTTTGATTGCTTTGCAGGTTATGTTTATTTGAATCGAGAGTTTAAAACCAATTTCAAATGTAAATGGTAAAATCACTAATAGTTATTTTTTGGGACTTGTCACAGGCACAGTAGCTGTGTGGAAGGATGTCCGCTCCGCAACCAAAACCAGGTTCGATCCTGACGCGAGCACATTTTTTTTTTTCAAATTCTATTTTTTTAAAAGGCTTAAAGTTTAACGCTGAGGGCTAAAAGCATGTGAGATAGCTGAAAACTGACAGTTTATGTACCGATCTACATGATATTATAGTAAATTTCATTTAGATTTTTTAAAATTGACAGTATTTGGTGTTTGTTTAATATGGATCACTTCATATATTTCTCTCTTGGGTTGGTTATGCTCCGTTTTAATAATTTTAGTTTTTGGAAAATCAAATTAAACTAAAATTATTAAAACGGAGCATAACCAACCCAAGAGAGAAATATATGAAATGATCCATATTAAACAAACACCAAATACTGTCAATTTCAAAACAGACATAAAAAATCTAAATAAAATTTACTATAATATCATGTATCATGTACATAAACTGTCAGTTTTCAGCTATCTTACATGCTTTAGCCCTAACGTTTAAACTTTTGGCCTTTTAAAAAAATAGAATTTGAAAAAAAAAAATGTTCTCGCGTCAGGATCGAACCTGGTACCTTTGGTTGCGGAGCGGACATCCTCCCACACAGCTACTGTGCCTGTGACAAGTCCCAAAAAATAACTATTAGTGATTTTACCACTTACATTTGAAATTGGTTTTGAACTCCCGATTCAAATAAACATAACCTGCAAAGCAATCAAAACATTCAAGATATGTGGTAGTCTTTCACTCAGTTGTAAATCTGTGTGTGCCCGTATGGTAAATATTTTCATTAATTATATTGTAACATGATGATTGTGCTGATGGTAAGTTGATCAAGATTTTAAACTTTTCATTTTAATCGTTGACAAACTGTTTTTGCTCATATTTTAGTCTGACCCATTGAGAAAGGCCAAAACCCTGGCTGAAATGTCTGGAATTAATCAATAAATAACATGAAATAACAACCTCTGCTTTTTGAATGAACCTTATGTCCAAGAAAGGAAATACAAAAAACATATACAGTGGTTCAAGAAAATAAACAACCAACTATATATATATATATATATATATATATATATATATATATATATATATGAATTTTTCTGATACTTGGGAATTTGGTTGTCGTGTGTTGAAAATGAGGATTTTTCAAATAGGAACTTCAATTCCTTGCCAACGTTTCGATTGGGTTTGCAATAAGATGTCTAAAAACCATGGTGTATTCAGTTATACCTGTAAAATATTGGGACAAACTGGGGGACACCAGCTCACTTGATCAAGGGAGTTACCTAGAGTTTCAGATGACGCCGACGTCGTGTCTTGTCATAATTCAGTAAACTGCAATTACAGACCACACAGGGCGTTTTTGTGATTTGTGTCTATGATCCGTTCTGTGATTGTGCTTTTGTCGTCTTTAAGGTTATGTCAATTCGTTGAGAAATATTTTGAGGTTGATCGATCGATGTAACATATTTTAGAACAAACTATTCCATGTACTTATGTCAGTGTTATATAGAATTTTCGAGAGGTGTTCCGAAATAATTCTAATTATAAACCGTACCAATTTATTTTGTATGGTTAATTTTCTATTGATACGGCTCCACCGAGTTGGTACTTATGTATTTCTGTCCTTGTTTGTCATGATAAAAATCTTATGATGTAGCGGATAATGATTTTATGAAGTGCTGTAAATTACATACAATTACTTAATTTAGCTTTCAAACCAATGAAAGTACGGGAGATGCAATCTCTTCCGCTCTCTGAAAAATCTATATTCTAGTGGGAAGTGTTTTGCGACATATCTAAAGCTTTTGACTGTTACGTAAGCTTCAGCTCTACAGCTTCAGAGGACGAAGCTTCAATTGGTTCGAATCCTATCTCAGCTTTTGGACAAATTAAGAGGTGTTCACTATTTTGGCAGACAACATGACTATCTTATCGCAAGAACTCAAATTAGCTTCATATAGCGGAGTAAAAATAACTTAAAGTCATGCATTATTTTGTAATCCTGGAGGACTCCATGGATTTTCCTGAAACCTTCCAATATAACTTAGAAATTACTTGCAGAAAAAAGTTATGAACTTATATTCGTGCGCTGCTTGTTTATCAATTGTTTGAACAATGAAAAACAATTTGGTGAGGCAAATTTCACCCAAATTGATGCTATAGGGGTTTTTGAGGTCGCTGAACCAGAATATGACATTGAGAAAACGATAGCGTGGCCAGTCGTAAAGGTATATTTCATGAATGATAATTCACAGCTACCTATTTTTTATTTATGTGTACATCTCGGAGAAAATATCACATTTTGAACTAGAGTTCTTGAAGCATGGCCTCAAAATTCAACTTTGTAATTTTTTTAAATTATTCAATATTTTGAGCTCTGGTCTTTTTTCATTTGTCATTTTGAGAGTAATCTGTGAGAATTTCAGATGTTTATCTTGGAAATAAAAAAAATAAGAATAACTTATTTGTTAAATAATCAATTAAGCACACACTTTACGGTTGGTAACTTTTTATATGATGTTCCCAACATCATCACTAATGTACAGTATCTTCATAAAATGAAAAGTCCACGATTACTTGTGAAATTCATGTGTTTATTAAAAAGTGATAATTATCCTAATCATAGTCATTAGCCTTATCGATCTTGGGAGTGGGACTTGTTCTTCCGAACAACTGCTTGGTTTAGATCGCCCTCCTCCGATTTCTCATGCGGAGTGTTACTGAAAAATGAAAGAGAAGCATTTAGATTATTGTTTTCTCCCCTCACCTTTGTAAGTAGGGCTCACCTTTTCCGGAGAATTCATTCTTAGATAGCTGGAAGCAGCCTAGACTGTCGCACACCAGGATTTATCGATTTCCCAACTTCATGAACAGATTTTATGAAATCTACAATGAACTATCTGATCTACCTTTCTCTGGTTCAAATTTATATTGAATCCTTTATGTGAAGAAAACCGTTTAAATTCGATTTTTCTATTCATTCCACTTCACATGGCATATTCTCGCTATATCTAGACGGCTTGCATCTACTGAGAGGAATCTTTTATTTAGAAACCTATCGGGTGGAGATTTCGGAGTGTTCTTTCGTCACTAGGTACCGCCAGTTAAAGTTTATCTTTCCGGCGTCCTATAGGTGTTACAAGATCGATGATGGTTTGTTTACGTTGTGTCTCACTTCAGCCAGAGTTCTTTTGACCTTTGGCTGGTTGACTACTCCGTACTGATGAGGGCCAGAAGCCTGAAACCGGTATGCGGATTGTTAGGTGAACACGACATAAATTAAACATAATCGAGCTTATCAGACAGAGACATTTGCATCAATGTCCATTGTTATTATATGGAAGTATGCATGGATTTTCAGGTGAATATCATCAACGTTCTGCGGGTATTTGCCAGGAAAGTAGTTGTTTTTCACCTGAGATCTACCTTTCTCTGGTTCAATTTTATATTGAATCCTTTAGGTGAAGAAAACCGTTTAAATTCGATTTTTCTATTCATTCCACTTCACATGGCACTTATCTCTCGCTATATGCTAGACGGGCTTGCCACTCCTACTGAGAAGGAATCTTTTATTTTGAAACCTATCGAGGTGGGAGATTTTCGGAGTGTTTCTTTCTGTCACTAGGTACCGCCAGTTAAAGTTTATCTTTTCCGGCGTACCTATAGGTGTTACAAGATCGATGATGGTTTGTTTACGTTGTGTCTCACTTCAGCCAGAGTTCTTTTGACCTTTGGCTGGTTGACTACTCCGTACTGATGAGGGCCAAGAAGCCTGAAACCGGTATGCGGATTGTTAGGTGAACACGACATAAATTAAACATAATCGAGCTTATCAGAAAGAAACATTTGCATTCAATGTCCATTGATATTATATGGAAGTATGCATGGATTTTCAGGTGAATATCATTCAACGTTCTGCGTGGTATTTGCCAGGAAAGTAGTTGTTTTTCACCTGAGATCTACCTTTGTCTGGTTCAATTTTATATTGAATCCTTTATGTGAAGAAAACCGTTTAAATTCGAATTTTCTATCTGATTTTGTTCATATCAGAAGGTTGTTAGAGAGGTTATAGTCCGGCAGAGATGGGCAGTGGATGGCTTGGTAATAGTATGTATCGAAAAGTTTAATGGAACATTGTCATCGGGGACATTTTCCAATCTCCTCAATTTTCAAGTTAATTCATCATCTAGAGACATCAGTCCACTCTCCTACCTTCTCTCATTCCTTCGTGGAAGTTGCCATGATCCCAGAAAGGTCATTCGAGAAGAAATCACTTTGAAAAAATTGCCAGGTAGACTTCAAGAAAAATCTGATTTTTGACAGAATGATGTAAACATTGTAGCAAACAATGGTAGTAAGTTTCGAGAATTTCATCTCATTTTCGTGCCAACTGTTCTGAGCGGGATCTTGTTCGTAGAATTATAATCTTTGTAAATGATCAATTCATAATTTTTTGCATGAAGTAATGTTGACAGAAAAAGAAAATTCCATAGTTTGACATTTCGCATGACACAAACAACAAACATTCCTTAACCGCGCCATCCACTAATGAAGTTCTAAGCAGAATTAAACGTTTTTCATTTGTTGTCCCCCAAAAATTCTAAGCAAAATTGAATAAGTGAATACACCAGGGTTCTAAGGCATCTTAGTTTGCAATCTTGTTCAAGTTTTTTTGGCTACAAAGATATTGTTTGTTGAGATTGTAACATAATGTGTTTGAATGTTCTTAAGGTTAACAATAATGTTGACTTGAGCTTGACCATAATTTTGAGTTGGTTTTTCTCTTCTTCATGATGAAGAACAAAGTATATATATATATATATATATATATATATATATATATATATATATATATATATATATATATATATATATATATATATTGACAAGATTTTTGTATTCGGTTGGTAGAGGATTCTGTGATACTGTTTACTGTTTTACTAGATTAGGATATCGATCGCTTCTATAGTCCATACGGTTCGGAATATGTCAATTTTTAGAAAGATGGCGTGGTAGTTGATAGTTGTGAGTGCTGTTGTTATACGTGTTGGAGGGGAGGTGGCTTGTTCAAATGAAAATATGATATATTTTGTTTATATTCGTGATGTAGTACGGTTATTTATGCTGTAATATTCTGTGGTTTGTACTTTTTTATGGAAGGTACAGAGCTGTGGCGTTTTTATGAGATTTTATATGGTTCTCCAAATATTGGGATGTTTATCCGATATATACTTTGTTGCATTTTGGGTCGTTGCATGTGACTTCATATATTACGTGGGACTTTTTATTTTGAGGGACTGTGGGTTTTCGCTTTGAGAAATTCTTTGAAAATATCTTTGAAATTTTGTGGCTGACTTTTATGTCGTGTGGTAGTATGTTACCAATTTTTTCTGACAAGCCTTTTGTGTGAGGGATGAAAACGTGAATTTGTCTTACTATGTTTGGGATAATTTTCTTTGTTGTACAATTTTTTTATCTTTCTTAAGAATATTATTTATAAAATTTTGGGTAGTTATTCGGTTGGAGTGTTTTTTGTGTTTTAGTAATTGCTTTCGGTCTGAACAAGGGGTCGCTAAAGTTAATGTCTCTGTCTGCAAGTCCAATAATGACAGATTCTATTGGGCAGTGAGGTGGTTTCCTTTCAAAATTGAGGTGTTTGCCAAAACAGGTTTTTTTGGTATGCTAATCAGTTTTGATTTCGTTATTTATATTTTGTTGGGTAAGGTCCTGAAAGTGTGGTTTTTCTTTTCCAGTTTCACAGGTAAATTGTAGTTTGTGGTGGAATTTGTTGCAGATGTTGATTGGGAAGCTTAGTTTGTTCTCAAGTATTATCAGTGAACAGTCATCAACGTAGCGTAAGTAGAATTGTTAACGGTAATCGAGTTTTCGTATTGTAGTTTCGCTAACATTTTCCATAACTAACTGTGCTATCACGCTGAAAATGGAAAGTTCCATTGCTCATACCTCTATTTGTTTGTAATATTGATCATTATTACTGAAAACAGTTGATGAGAGGGTTGATTCAATAGCTTCTAGGATTTTTTTTGGGGGGTTCTTGTAAATTTTCTTATATCTTTGTATTTTTGAGTGAATATATCTTTTACGAGTTTCGGTGGAATGTTGGTTTAAAGGGAAGTTACATCGAAGGATACCAAAAAGTGGTCCGTAGGGAGTTCGAAGTTTTTCATTGGGGATTTGAAGTGGCAGAATCTTTCATATGATTGGATTTTTACTATGTTGGAAAGGTTTGTGAACGGTGTTTGGGGCGTATAGGATGTTATCTTTGTGGCGTTTGGGGAGGCCGTTTAATGATGGTGGGTGTGCGTTGAAGATTTCAAGTGTGGATGCTGTTTCTTTAGCAATGTAGTTAACTTTTTCAGGGGCGATGGTCCACGTTTTGTAGCACTTCCAAAACATAGCCATATGCACAGTGGTTCAAATAATTGACCACAAACTTTGGGAGCTATCATTTCATTATTGGTGTGTAATGGTGAGAAAAAGGCATCTTTCGTGGCTTTTCTTGGGGAGAAGTTGTAAACAATTTTTTTTTTATATTTTCGTATGTTAGGCTTATTTTGAGAAATAAAATGAATAAATAGAATTTCTCTTAGTTGTTGCCCACATTGATGCAGTTTCATGTTATCAGAGATGCCCCTGAAAGAGTAAACTAACTATAAAAAATTTCAGTATACCCTTCATAGCTGTGGGATTCAACAATTCTGATCGATATTCAGTTGGTTCTCCTTCCAGTTGAATGTATGAAACAATTCTTTTGGACGGAAAATTTCCAGTCTATAATCTGAATATGTTGAATTTCCAGGGGAAGTCTGGCACATTCGCTCCAGTGATAGAAAAACCAAATCCTACTGAATTCATCACAAGGCACCCCAGTGATATAACCCTTTCTGGAGATTATAACGATGTACCGCTGATGATAGGATTCTGCAATACCGAAGGAATGTTGTTTGAATTACCGCAGATGCTCTGTATACAATCATACAATTTGGTTCATGGAAAAAAATTCGATATTGAATTTTTCATTCCACCTGTCATGAAGATTGAGAAGGGTAGCCCGAAGAGTGAAGTCATATCCAAAAAATTGACGGAGCTATATTTCCAAGGAAAGTATGCTAATAATAAATATTTGGTGAGTATTCTTCTATAAATGGGTTCGATAGGAATATAATAAGAGAGTTGACACCAACGAATGATATTAAAATATATTACCATCGTCAGTCTAATCAGCTATTGTTGCTCGAAAAAATGGGGGGAATTAAAAACCTTTTCCAAAGAATTTAAAGTTAAATCATTTGGATATATTCCCTGCAACTCCCAAGTCCGTAATAATGCTATGTCGCCGCCAAATCTCAGCACATTGAATACATTCACTCGTATCCCTTTGCCACCAACAATAACTTTATATAAGAGTACCTAACTTATCATTTTCGAAAGTCACCCTTGGCTTCTCACTCCCCCCCCCCCATATGAATTCACTCGATTCTCAGGGAAATAAAACGAATATCTCAGAACAATTATGTAATAATGAAATGTCTTTTCACATATGAAGACATCTTATTGAAAATTATACTCACCAGAGTCCCATACAAAAAACAACCTCCATACATGATACTATTTTATTTTTCTCTAAAACAACATATGTTCTGAATTGTATTCGAATTTCGCGTCCTTTATATTCAGTGGTTGGGTATAGTATTGGGGACATGGCGTTGACAGAAGTCTATAACATTGACTACATATTTATCTCGAATCCATATGTTCTCAGCTACTTTATACAGTTTCCGAGACAAAATTCATACAGAGGTGAGATCAAACTTTTGCCATACACCCCAACCTATTTATATTCATTTTTAACTTTGATAGAGAAACTAAAAATATTCGAAATGTTGAAATATTGTCTCATTCTTCAGTCCCCAAAAACGAAAAAGAAGCTTTGGCTTTAGTCTTATTTTCGGCCGAAAACAAAAATTATTCAGACTTTAATAAAAAATATTAATATTCCTGCTGTACACTGAAATCTGTGCATTCGGAATCTTCCTCGAAAATAATTCTTACACAATGAACATAAAACTAATCACCTGCAAACAAGTGTAGGAAAATACTTTTCTTTTTAGATGAATTGATCGACCTACAGATTTTACAAACCTTTGTCAATTTGAGTGAAAAAAGTTCAATACCTACATGTCTAATGCCTTTATAATCTTTATATGTACGTCGGAAATAAAAACAAAAGTCAAGAACAAATAAAAGTAATTACAATACTTACCCATTAATTCATGCGCGAGAAGAAAAAATACAACATTACCTCGCTTCCCAACTCCAAAACAAAATTCAAAAATTGTGTCCGTTTAAGTCACCTGAGTGAAACCACGAGCGGACTCGATTCACCCCGAAGTTAGCCGAACGTCACCTGATATTGCCGAGCTTCACGAGGTAGGACGAATGACGCGCGACAATTCACGAACTTCTGATTTTTGGCTTGGCTCAGCTGGTTTATGGCCGAAAATGGAAATATGGCCGAATCATGATTTTTTGGGCGAAAACGAAGCTTTGGTCGGTCTCTTACCAACCACTGACTATACGTTCTAAAATGAATTTTCTATTAGCAATAACAATCATGGTAACCAGAAAAACAACTCGTCCCACAAAATGTTCAATCAAGCTATGGCTGCTTTCATGTTCTCACGAAATGACTAAGTTTCTTTTTTAAATCAACTGAAAATTATTATTTGCAATGGACATGGAAATTCAAGGCATCTTGAAAGCAACTAGGTTTCTTTAAGGTATTTGAAATGAAACAAAAGTCAGCCGATTTTTCATTTTTCGCTATTAAACTTTATTGGAATCGGATTAAAATGAACGAAATGGTAGAATGATGACGCTATGAAGAATCTTCGTGACACCCATTTCTGAAGGTAGGAAGGCGAAAAACAATGTTTTAACCGGTAAGGTTAGCGTTAAGTTCCCAGCTTTTATTTCTCGTCATTTCATTACCTCCAATTTAACTATTAACTCCGATACTGTACGATCTTCAGAACAAAGACAATATCCCTGGAATTCCTCTTTTCCTCTTGGGAATGTATTCATATAACTTTTTTTCCTAAAAGCCTTCGTTACCAAATTACGGGCCCTCAAAGTTACAAACTTAAAAAGGTTTTTCTTTGATAACTTTCAAAGTGAATATTCATATCATCCAAATTTTGGTGATTGACTGAACAAATGAATTCTTTCGATGAGCTTCCATGCAGGAGTCAGTTATTTTGCTACAGAGTCAGGAACGGACCACCCCCGATGGTCCACACCCCAAAACTTTGAAATGACTGGGATTTGTCAATATGTTCTAACAAAGCAAGGTTACCTGGACAATTTCCTGAATAAAAGTACTCGTGTGGAAAATCGATCGGAGCAACGATTTTTGATAAAAATGCATTTTTGTTCGACGACATCCAACCTGAGGTGTTTACCAATATTGGAAAATATTAATTTGTAATTAAAATAGGAATGATAGGTTCATAACGAATTTTTAACATGCAAACATTTTTACCTTACAAAACTCATGGTGTAAGTAATCAATCGCAAGCCTCAAGAGCAAACAGAAATGCAAAATCCGCTACAAAAACTGCTCGATATGACCTCCGTCTCTCTCAATATATTTTCTTAGTCGGTGCAAACACCCTCTCTGCACTTGATATAGCATGCCAGGGTCGTTTCGTATGGCTCCACAATGTAATGTAATTCTATTCAACAAGGCATCTCTGGTGTGGATAGGTGTAGCGTAAACGAGGCATTTCAGATGCCCCCACAGGAAGAAATCCACTGGATTTGAGTCCGGAGACTGCGGTGGCCATGAATATGGCCCGCCTCTACCAATCCATCTATTGGGGAAAATCTGGTTCAGATGGTCCCGCACAATCAAACTAAAAGAGGAGGAGTGCCATCATGCATAAACCACATATCTCTTCGGGTTTACAATGAAACATGTTCCAAAAGTCCATTCAAATCGTTCTGAATGAAATCGAAATATCGTTCTCCATTCAATCGGTCATGTAGAACGAATGGTCCTATAAGGTGGTTTCCTATCATACCAGCCCAAACATTCACGTTGAATTTTCTTTGGTGTTTGGTTTGCAATATCTCATGGGGATTTTCTTCGGCACATATGTGGAGATACTGGAACCTGCTTCATCAGCGAATAAAACTAGAGTTATACAAGTCATATCCTCTCTTCGCTTATCCAGGAACCAATTGGCATATTCCAGTCGTGCTGGAAAATCTTTATGTGTCATGGCATGTACCTTCTGGATGTGATATGGGTGGAGCAGTTGTTCCCTAATTATTCTATGAATAGTAGACTTGGATGTATGGAACTGTTCTGATAGGTTTCTGATGCTCATTGAAGGATCATCAGCGATAGCTTCCAAAATATTTTCCTCCAATACAACGGTACGCACAGCCCTAGGAGTGCCCTCACCACCTCGTTTTGGCAAAACTGAACCTAAAATAATATCGAAACCAAACAACAGGCTCCAATTAATTATTCATTAGACATACCTGTCTCCCTCAAGGATCGACACGCTCAAACGTTTCTCTTGCTGGTAACTTCCGATTGGGAAAATGCTTGGCATACATACGACGGGCTTCTGCAGCATTACCAAATTCTCGTCCATACAATGCATGCATATCTGCATATTCGTTGAATGTAAACTGTTCGGCCATATCAAAACACTTCGAACTGTCCTATTAGAATATTGACAATACAATGACAACGCACCACTCAACAAAACAAAATCGCATTCCAGTTGTCATTTTATTCCTTTCTACAAGATGTTTTTGTCAACATCTGTGGAGGAAATGCAGCCGTTTTTGTAGTTTATTCGTTTGCTTGTTATTAGTTATGTCTTCCGATGTGCGTTTTTCCGCTAAATTCATCTTCGGGTTGAAGATTTTCTCCCATGAAATTATTCTTATCAGTGAAACTCCTCAACATTTAAGCTGTGAATACGAATTTGCAGCATCCCAATGTTGAGTTTCATGAGATTCAGATAACACAACACGAAACGTGCCCATTGCACGCGTACATACAAAATATGGACTGAATTCGATATTTCTCAGTGGAGTAGCTTGTTAGTTCAAAAACACCACGAATCTACATAACTTGATATTTCATTTGAAAAAATATCTACATTGTGATGAAACTCTCAACTAGTACTGTCTTTTTGTTTACGACTTTATTTTAGCATATTTTGTACTATCCCTGTTATAAATGTTGTTGAATTAACGTTAGCATTGGTATTTCTACTGTGAACATTTTTCATTTCAAATAATGGTGGACGATCGGGTTTGATGTCGTCGAGTAAAACTGCATTTTTATCAAGAATCGTTGCTCCGATCGACTTTACACACGAGTACTTTATTCAGAAAATTGTCTACGTAACCTTATTTTGTTGAAAACCATTGAAAAATTATCTGTCATTTCAAAGTTTCGGGGTGTGGACCATCGGGGGTAGTCCTTTCCTAACTTTGTAGCAAAACAACTGACTCCTGCATGAAAGCTCATCGAAGGAATTCATTTGTTTAGTCAATCACCGAAAATAAGATGATTTTGAATATTCACTTTGAAAGTTATCAAAGAAAAACATTTTTCATTTTGTAACTTTGAGGGCCCGTAACTTGGTAACGAAGGCTTTAAGGAACAAAAGTTATATATATATATATATATATATATATATAATGAAAAACGATGTATTTTCGACCGTACTATAAGTTGAGGAGTAGTTAGTTTTTTTCAGGTTTGCGGTCTGTGACAAATGAAACTCATTCGTTTTTGAATCTCAATATTTCGTCAATGTTTATTGACTTCATCAGGAGAAGGCTAAAAGTAATTAAAAAAATGGACATACTATTGTAGTTACACACAAAATTGACAATTACTTACAAAACATAGAGTCAGTCACTTGAAAACAAGTTAAAATATATATACATATGTTGGACGGCACATTCAGACTGGGAAAGCAGAATTATAATAAATATTCATTTCACAAGAAGAAAGAAAGAAACTCGAGGTAAAAACTAAAATAAATATAAAACAATGATTTCTTTCTTTCTTTTACAATGTTCCTGACTCTATGTTTTGTAAGTAATTGTCAATTTTGTGTGTAACTACAATAGTATGTCCATTTTTTTAATTACTTTTAGCCTTCTCCTGATGAAGTCAATAAACATTGACAAAATATTGAGATTCAAAAACGAATGAGTTTCATTTTTTGTAAGTAATTGTCAATTTTGGCCCGTAACTTGGTAACGAATGCTTTTAGGAACAAAAGTTATATATATATATATATATATATATATATTACCAAGTTACGGGCCCTCAAAGTTACAAAATGAAAAATGATTTTCTTTGATAATTTCAAAGTGAATATTCAAAACATCTTAATTTCGGTGATTGACTAAACAAATGAATTCCTTCGAATAGCTTTCATGAGGAGCAGTTATATATATATATATATATATATATATATATAAATATATATATATATATATATATATATATATATATATATATTTATATATATATATATATATATATATATATATATATATATATATATATATATATATATAATATATATATATATATATATATATATATATATATATATATATATATATATATATATTTATATATATATATACTGGTGATATTTTGACCCCATCTATACATTCCCGAGAGGAAAAGAGGAAGTCCAGGGACACCCTGTATAAATACAGTTTTCTGCTCTAAGGATTCATAACCAATGATTCATCAGTGGTAGGGAGTTTTCAATGACCTTTGGAATCTGAATTGTGGAGGATATCATCCATATTGAATAAATATACACGGTGTTCACAAGGGTGAGGCATCTTATTAAGAGGATGTTGTATTCGTCCAAATAAATGATTTTACTAAAAATTGCCCCTTCTGAAGTTTCATAGTAACCGAGAAATCATCAATTGAAAATTTTGGGAATTCAAGAACGGTCCTGGCGAAGTCACTTTTCGTGGAGTTATGCCGAATGCATGTTACGTTTGAGCTCACAGCGTACGGTTTTCTGATAGGCCACTTATGACAGAAGTTTCATCAACGCGAATCAGTAATCATAGCTCAAACGGGCTGTCATATTCATTTGTTGTTTATTACAAGTTTTTCTTTAGTTTCACCTGTCTCGATGT
This sequence comes from Gonioctena quinquepunctata, assembly GCA_018342105.1. Lineage (NCBI taxonomy): Eukaryota > Metazoa > Arthropoda > Insecta > Coleoptera > Chrysomelidae > Gonioctena > Gonioctena quinquepunctata. Next base: position 25,710 of record JAFIRS010002464.1, on the reverse strand, counting down.
GGGCAATCAAATCTTACAAGTTAAATTTGACCCACCTCTAGTTGTCCTATTAACGTGAAATTTGGCAGGTGTTCAAAGTTTCCTTGACAATGCATTATGGAATTTGGTGGAGAAAAACATAAAATGATGATTCGATTTGATTCAAAATTGGTACGTGGGGATTTTTGTGGTTGAAGATTATGAATTTTATGTCAAAATCAATTAAATCAACATGTCTGCTCCAAGATTGCCGACGATCTCTGTGATTATGGTTCGATTCTATGAGCTGCCATCTTGAATTTATGAATTTGGCGAACAAGTTTTATAATTATGGTCCGATTCGATTCGAAATTGGTAGGTGGGGGTTTTTGGGTTGTGGATTATCATGACTTTTTGTCAAAATTCATAAAGTCATAATGGTGGCAACACGATGGCGGACGATATCTGTGATTATGGTCCGATTCTATTCAAAATTGGTATGTGGAGGTTTTTGGGGTCGGAGAATATGAATTTTATGTCATAATTCATGAATTCAAGATGACGGACGAGTTTTGTAATTATGGTCCGATTCTATTCAAAATTGGTGTGTGGGGTTTTTGGGGTCGGAGATTATGAATTTAATGTCAAAATTTTTAATTGAACGTGGCGGCTCCAAGATGGTAGACGAGTTTTGTGACTGGGATGTTTCTATTCAAAATTGGTATGTCGGGGTAAGATATAATGAATTAGGTCAAAGATGATTGATTTTGTGTCAAAATCCATAAATTGAAGATGGTCGAATTATTGGAAATTCTCGGTAGAATTTATGAGGAGTTTAACGAATGTTATGTATTTTAATTGTCAAGTGAGTATATATTGGAGATTAGGAGGGCACATAGTTAACGAAATGTAAATTGGAAGTGGTAGGGCTGTTGCACGTGGCAGAACCAAAAGTATAATTTTGTATTTTGCGCAATTTGATATTTTTTTATCGCAGAGTGCTTTCAACCTATAAAGTCATCTTCAGTGCATGCCTGCAGAGTGAGTAAATGATAGATGTTTGAATGTTATTCCAACTGATTGTCAAAGTATCACCGAGGAAAGAAGTATTCAATACTAGGGGTTTTCGAAGCCAAGTCCTTCACTTGAAGAAGGTGATAACTTATCGTGAAATAAGTTCTGCTATGGATCTATCTTATTGATAGTGGTAATGCTCCTTCCTTCATCAGAGGAGAGATCAAGTTCTTCATCTATGTCCCTTTGGCAACATCAAAAGTACGGCAGATATTTATAACTGGAGGAAACGCCACCACAGGCAAGAACAGAGGGGTACCCATAAAATACAGACATTCACACGTTGAAATGGTGGAAATGTATGAAATTGTAACAAGCAGTGTAAAACAAAAAAAAAACAACCGCCAGCGTTTTTCGAAGTGTCAAACCCAAAATCAACACAGAAGAGATTGATTTTGGAACACAAATATTTGAGAAGAAGAATGAGAAAAAGTGAAATGAAGTGTTCTACGGTTCAATTCGAAGTGCACAGAAGTTAGCCACCTGTCAATTCCTGAACTGACCTAGAATTGTTTCCAATGATACAACCTTACTTCAATTGTCTATGAAATGGAATGAAAAATCTCTTCAGAATTTCTTTTATATTCGGACAGGTATTTTTGTTGATTAATTCATTTTCTATATGTAAGTCCTCAAGAAAATCTAGTCTATTTCAGTTCTTGGATGTAACCTCATGTGAAATCTGATGATTGATACTGGGGCTGAAGTTATGCTTGTTAAAATTGAAATGTTGTGATTGTAATGAAACATATGAAACATGAACATTCCTCTTTTGGTCATCACCTGAAGGTTAACAAGCATTATTTCAGTCCCAGTATTGATTCTCAGATTTTACATGAGGTCACATCCAAGAACCACAATTGACTAGATTTTCTTGAGGACTTACATATAAAAAAATTATTACTCGTCAACAAACTCTGTCTGAATATAAAATAAATTCTGAACAGATTCTTCACTCCACTTCACGATGATTGGAGTAAGGTTATTAACATTAGACAATCCATCGACCTGTCAAAACGAAAGCAATATGCGGATGTTGGCAACATTGTAATGCCATAAGCTTCAACTGGAGAAAATGTCCCCTACTCGCATTGTAGTTAACTGTGGGTCTCATCACGACAGGGATAGAGTCAGGTTTCACTCGGTACCTACAGTTTCAAATCATAAGTTTTTGACCATTGAAAATGACTTATCGAGGGAGGAAAGAGCTTTATGGTTAGCTGCAATCAACCGAGATCTTACTGTTACTGAACCACTGGAATACAAATTTCCTTTAGGATTCCGGTGACTCAATGGATAATAATATTTAGAAATATGTTTTTCAATCTCAACCTCCCCTTTATAGATAAATGAGACAAATATCGAAAGCCCCGATCAAGTCTTGTGAAGGATGTTGTATTTGATTACTCTCATTTCGGATATCCATCGTCTTAATGTATTTGAAAATATTTTCACGACGTTTCGAATGCTTGTATCTGCAATCGTTTTCAGGTGAACACTGTATTCAGACGATTGCAGATACAACAGTATGCAAGAGGCTAGTCGCCCAATAACTTGGCCACACTGCTTCCAAATCTGTGCGTGACATTGCCTCTAATATAGCACCAATATGACTGCATGCTTCACTGTCTCCGGCCATACAGTGAGCAGTACAAATGCTTCCATCCTTTGCCATTATATACCAAACATCTGAAGATTTAGAATTTGCCTTTCGTGAATGCTTAACCTGAAAACAAGTTATGTTGATTAGAAAGAACTATTAGAAAGTTATGAAGTAATATTCTGAATATCAAATCAATGTCTTATATAAACAAATGTGGCAATAAACATATAGATCAGATCAGAAGTTATAATAATTCATTCGAGACTCAAGATTTGCTACTGTACATGTACCCATTAGAAAAAGCCTGCTGCCTAGAAAATGACATATACATACTAGATCAAATTAAATATATAAATGATTCTGAATTTTTGTTCTCACCTTCACAGCGAAGCCAGATTCAAAATATGTATGGGGCTTCAACTGCATTCGGGAATGAAAGCTATGAACAAATACATTGGTAAACATGTGAACAGAAGATGGAAATGTATTTCAATATACCGTTCTCAACGCCTCGCTTTTCAACAAAGTGTTTTTATGTGATCACTCTCCATCTGAATATTATTAATTAACGACAAAAAAGCTTCGAAAACAACCAAATATACACTTTTACTAGCCAAAGGAGCACACTGACAATGATGTTCTTGTGGCGATTATCAGTTTGTGGCCAACAACCGCCATATTGGGTCACGTGGTATGGATTGCCCAATTTAAACAATTATAAGTTAGTTCAGAAATTGACAGTTGGCTAACTTATGTGCACTTCAAGTTGAACCATAGAACACTCATTTTTTTTCTCATTTTTCTTCTTATTATTTGGGTTCCAAATTAATCTGTTCTGTGTTCATGTTAGGTTTGACAAATTGAAAAACGCTGGCGTTGTTTGATTTTCGAAATTTTACGTTTTACACGTTTTGTTACAATTTTATACATTTTAACTTGTGAATGTCTGTATTTTATAGGTTCTTACCTGACGAGTGAGTAATACTTTGACAATTAGTTGAAATAACATTTAAACATCTATAATTCACTCACTTTGCAGGCAAGCACTGAATATGTGACCTTATTGGTTGAAAGCGCTCTACGATTAAAAAATATTGAATTGCAAAAAATATTAAATTGGACTTTCGGTTGAAGAAATGTAAGACTCTGAGAAAGGTACGATTCGCATTCTCACAATCACCCCACCCCACCCCACATTTTCAATGGTAAAACTGGTTTTTGCGCCGGAAGAAATCAATAAAAGTTGTTCAAATAAATCAGGTAAGGTTTTTTGAATGAGAGCTGAATTATAATCTGTCTATTTCAAACATCCTCTGTTCGTGACCAATATTTTGGAAAGATGTATTCACAGTGAACCAAATTCATATAGTTATTTCGATGATGAAACATTGTTTATTTCAGCTCCCCTCAGACTACCATTTCATTCCTGGAATTATAGCAGCCGCCAAGATTCATGCTAGAACTTCACGATATCCGGTATATTTATATAGAATGTCACTGGTTGCAGGTCTGAATTTCTTGAAAGTGAGAAGCAAGCTTGAAGATATTCCGGGTATGTACCTATATATACGTAGATTTCCAGGCGGATATCGTTTTCTAATATTACACTTCACATGTTTGGCTTTCTTGTTTAATGTTTTATATATATATATATATATATATATATATATATATATATATATATATATATATATATATATATGAATAGCATCAAATTATAGATAGTGTCACCTATAATCTGTGCGGTGAAGCTTAGACCTAATATCGTGGAATTTTAATGGCACGAAATTTCGTGCACATTAACAGGTCACCAACAAATCCCAAGTAGCACAGAGTCATGAAATTAATATAATGACTTCTTATACCGTCTTAAAGACCACGTATTTGTATGTTTTAAAACCGAAAAGTTAATGTGCGTCTTATAACCTTCAGGCGTTGCTATGACGTCGTGTAGTAGATATAACGAGAGTACAATAAAGAATTCTCGAGATGAAGTTGTACTGTGGTTTGTATGTAAATAATGTATGTGTCGTAGTAGAACTTAAGAGCAGTTGATGTGAGGTTATTATGACAATGAACATATGTGGTACTAATGAATAGATTTTTGAAATGTTTCTACGACTACATATTGTACTCATGTAATGTAGTTTCATCAACTGATGAACTTTGGTCGTAATGATAACATTATGTATCTATGATTAGATTATTTTTGTTGGTTATGTTATTTTTGTTGGATAGGTAAATTGTGTTATGTATGTAGAATATTCAGTTCCGTATGAATGATTGGAATGCCAAAACAAAAATCCAATCTGCCTTGCAAGAGAACTGGAGCGCATAGAAAAATATAAAGAGGAAGGATGAGTGCCTACCCCAAAATTACCATCTGAAATAATTTATCAGTCTATCGGGACCCTGTGGAAAAATGAAGTTCATCCAATTCCTTCAATTGTTTTCACAACAAGAAAAGGCATAAATAATATGTATGTGCACTTCGAATGATAAATAAAAAATATTTAAATATAATTGTTCAACATCAACATAACCTCTATTGTAAATGTCAGTTATTTTTAGCGTTTTCCATTAGGCGGAACAAGCGGGAATGCTAATGCACTTAGTGTATATCTTCTTCTGTTTTGATAGAGTTACGACGTTAGTACCACAAAACTTGCTACTTGTGGTCACAGCGACTACATTACAACTTTTTGATGTAAGATATTGCGATGTCTTTGAGACACTCGTAGACTATTTATTTTATGATAGTACATACCGGAGTAATTACAACTTTTCGACACTAGAAGGACGGCATCCATGTTTCTCGATTGATTGATAACATCATTCTGGTAGCCATATTGGAACAAAAATATTTAAAATAAAAAATATGGGACTCTGGGTGTTATATCAATTCAAAAATCATTGGAGATGTGCTAATCAAGTATCTTCCGTAATATGGTCTACATATTTCAAAGATTAAGGAGAAAAATTGATGAAATATTTTTTTTCTGAAATGAAAATAAATATTCATCTCTCTTCATTCCCGAGGCGCATGAATTTCAAGTGAGTAGAATTGGATTTTGATCGTAAAAATGGATTTGCATGCTCACAAGAGTTTCAGAACAATTCTTAAAGACACATAAATGAAAATCATTTTTATCTCGATAACTATCATGGTCACAGAGTATCATGAACATGTAAAGGAAGGCTGACTTATATATTATATTGATATTATATAAAATCTTTTGATATGGTATAAATATTGTAATACCATATTAGAAAGATTATGACTTTCATGCATGATGATATAATGACTGGGCTAAGACCACAGAACGACCCTTTTGCGACTGGCTTATATAAGTCTATATTGACTACTACTTCATAACGTCGATGTGACGTCGCAAGAGTGTGCCTTTTTGTCGTATTAGCATATTACACGACATGGACTTTTGCGAAAGGTCTAGTAGACGTCTGTACAACCGAATTATGACCTCTGTGTGCTACTTGAGATGTCAGCATAGGCCAATCCACGGCATCAATAGTCGTACTCCTAGTGCGTTCAGAGAAACAAATAACTAGATAAAGAGAAATTTGTTACGAATCCAAGAGAGCACGACCATTCGCCAACAGTTGTTTCATGGTTTCCCAATCATCAGGACGGCTTGTGGTCTATTTCAAATTCGTATCAAATATCTCGTAGTATTAATACGAGAAAAGCTTTCCACGACAACCCACTGCAGGGATCACCACGTGTGTATTTCAATCAAATTCGACATGAATCTGCATATTCAACATGAGATTTTCAAGTAGTCGAAGATATTTTTTACAAACTGATTTTTAAAGATTTTACACCGATATTTTCCTGTTAGCAACCTCGAGTTAATGTCTTGATAATGAAATAAAGTATTTCGAAAGCTCGACAATTTAACAAAGAGTATTCTTGACATGGCCATTTCCTATTGACTGCAACCTCAAAGAAAAACATTAAATTGGTTTTTTGTGTTTCCTAAACTTATATATATATATATTTATAATATATATATATATATATATATATATATATATATATATATAATATATATATATATATATATATATATATATATATATATATATATATATATAGTATCTGTGGGGGCTTGGCTATCTGGTTCAATGATGACTTCTGGGAGTTGCCCAGAACATGTTTATTTTCAAAAATATCAACGTTACTGGTAATATCTGTGAAGGGGTCTTGGGTATGTCGTCTTCTTCAGGATACATAAACAGTGCAAACATTTCAGTCTTATGAGCGTATCTATGATATAATTTTGAAATTGGTAAGGTATGAATGTATGAAGTTGGAAAAAGTTAGTCTTACTTTTGTTTTACCAATTTCTGATTTATATTAAAGATACGCTCATAGGACTGTAATGTTTGCACTGTTTATGTATCAATAAGAAGACGATCAGATCGAAAGGTTCGAAACCCTCCAAATACACACACACACACACACACACAAATGTATATATATATATATATATATATATATATATATTTATATATATATATATATATATATATATATATATATATATTTATATATATATATATTTATATATATATATATATATATATATATATATATATTGTTATGTTATGAAAAACCTGTTATATATTTTAAAAAGAAATAACCCACAAAAAGAATAATTATTCAATAGCTGTTAGTTTCAAGAGATTGTTTTTACATAATTTTGAACTTCTATTTCCTTTATTAAGCCTCTGTATGATATGAATAGATAAAAATGTCCGAATACTATAACACAATCAACTTCATACACTATCATAATGATTACAACCCATAATTCTTCAAAAGACAACAAAAAGTCTAGATTTACAAAATGTTCCTGAATAAAATGTGATCTACAAATTTATAAAGTTGAAACATACAATATATGAAATTGTAGCAAACTAAAAGTAGCCAATGGTAGAAGAGCAAACTTCTTGATGACAATAGCCAATCAGGGAACAGATGGTCACATGTAGAATTTGAAATTGTGAGGGAATAAGAACGAGAGAGTGTCAGAGGCAATTATTACTGAAATTTGTACATAGTTAATAAGAATGGAAAAATAGTTTCATGTATAAGTTATGACAAATAAACCCAAACAGTGAAAATGTGACAATTTAGTGCGTGAATTCAAAAATTCGAATCAGAGGGAAGGAACAAAAATGGTATCCAGGTAACAACAAACAAAGCCACGAGGAGACCGAAAATAAATTCAAAACGAATGCCACGTTATATTTTTGGGAAAAAAAAAATTGAATAATTCTACATTATGAGAGGAAAACCAACAATACCTTATTTGTACACAAGTAATACAAGTATCCAAAGCTGATTGCTGACTTTGTATGGTCCTTTCTATTTGGTATTGGGGTTCCTGATAGCATTGGAGTGAAAGGAAATCCAAATCCTGGCGTGTATTGAACGGCGACAGTTCCAGACAGGTATAAACCTTCCATAGTGCACATTCCGAACTGAACAATTTCACTAATAACGCATATTCCATCGGAAGAACTTTATTTCAATTGATTTCGAACTATTAAAGAAATTTTCACTTTCAAGGTAAAAGTGAGGTTGTGTATATTTTACCAATGAACTTTTCTCGTGATTATCCATGAATATTTGTAGATTCACCTTAGAGTGAATTATCTTTCGAAGGCCAGGTAAAATTGAGTTCTCCTGAATAAAGGAAATAATTGCGTTTTGATACTTTGTCGTTTTTTTTTCTACAATGATCAACAATCATACTTATGGCCATTGAATAATTCTAAATTTGACATTTCAAGCAGTGGCTAGTGGCTCAATTGCCTGAACCGGCTATCTGAGAGAAGAGGCGTACCAACTGTGCTTAGCTGTGGTAAGGAAGTGATTACAATTGGCAGCAACGTGACGAGAGAACAGTGACGTTAGCTAGCAACTATTATTACATTGTAAAAAATATTATAAATGGCGAAAATACTTATCTATATCATATCAATTTGGCTCACAAAGAAGAGCGAGAAACTATTAGCTATCTTCATTTTATATATAAAAACAATTTATAATTACAAATTCATCATTACATTACAATATATATATATATATAAATTTATATATATATATATGTATATATATGTATATATATATATATATATATATATATATATATATATATATATATATAAATCATCTTTTCAAAATATTCGGCAAAATTTTAGGCAGTCATAGTAGGCAGTCTTTTCACTTATTATAGAAACATAATCATACTTATTATTATTGTTGTGGAAACAGAGAATAGGAAATCATAGAACAAAGGAGAAATATGTGAAATAAATAAATCATACATACGACATCCCTTGGCAAATTATAGATTTGATTTGATTACGAAAAAGACCACATAGCCGTCCTGAAGATTGGGAAACCACGAAGCAATATACTAGAACTCGAATTCAATAAAATTCGCATAATCCACTAATTTAATAACAAATCTGCAATCCGAAATAAGCAAAAAATAATCTCCAACATATATCCCTGGTTCCCTATTCAAAATACCGCTGAAACATCAGAGAATACACGAACAATACAACAATATACTGGGCTATACTGGAACGCGCTCTGAAAAAAAGGTATATGTATGCGCACTGGAATTACGTGTACCAACTATGAATAAGAAGTTTTCTTCTAACGAGTCTTTTTTTTAACTGTAACTCAACTGCCACTGTTGATGAACTGAAAAAAATCATTTCTAATAGCCGCTATGTGCTCGCTACCCTCTATAGGCGACATCACAAACTCACAAATTTGCTTCATATGTGCTTGAAGTTGAAATAAAGTGATAAAATATTATGCCTGAAAAATATTGTATAATATTCGAATAAACGCTGCTCTAAAACCCTCAAATTCAGACATTCAGACATTCAAACACAGCGTAATTGCCGCTTCTTTTGACGTCATGAGTCTATTGATTTGGCATTTTCCTGAAATGCCAGTGTCACTATTTTGCAGAACTTCTGAAATTTTTTTATTCTGTTTCATCCTATGAATAGAATAGAACTTGTGTCAGCATGTCTTATATTGAAATGGGGGCTTCGTATTTGATAGCGGTTCTTGATTTAGTTATTCTTGAATAATATATATGTATACCGAGTGCCATGTCATAATTTTTTCGGTCTGCTCATATTGTAGAGAAATATTATGAATAACGCTCGGCAACTCTGTAACTAGTTGCACTCTTGGCGATCGGCGAGTTGCCATTGTCACTATTTTGCGGAACTTCTGAGGAAATGTTATTCTGTTTCATCCTATGAATAAAACATTACTTGCGTTAGCATGTGTTATATTGAAGTGAAGACTTCGTATTTGATAGCTGTTCTTGATTTAGTTATTCTTGAATAATATGTATTTATACCGGGTGCTATGTCATATTATGTATAAATCTTGGCAACTCTTTAATTATCTTGCGCTCCTGGCGATCGGCGATATGTCTGGACTTATTACGTCACATTCTGGCGCGGTTTCCACAGTGTTCAAACAGGAACATTTCTTTGGGATTTTTTGTTTTTATAAAAACTACATAAAAAAAAATTTATAAAAATTTTAACCACTTTTCTCATCGTTGTGTACATTGTGATATTTTTTCTAGAAATTAGTGATCTCGCATATTGTAGCCAAGAGCTGTGATTGTTCGGAGCCCTTGATATACACAGTCGCCCGCTAGACTGTGATTATTCTTACTCTTCCTCGCTTAGCGTATACCTCATTTCTAGGTTTTCTGAAATTTTTGTTTGTTCAGTTAAATATATGAACTTTGTACTTTACCATACATCGAATTGTGTTAACACTCTGTCAAAGCACCAAAATACACTTCTCCACCCCAATCTTAACTGGTTTCGTAAAAGAGGATAAACTACAAGTATTATCAAGCCCCCACCAAGAAATGTTGATATGAAAGAATATATATATTCCATTTGGTGTCTTACCTACACATTTAACAGAACACAAAACAGGAAATTTTTGCATAATTGATATTTCCTAGGTGTTTGTCATGCCGATGACCTGGGATACCTTTTCGAAATGTCCAGTTTACCTCATTATGGGAAAGATACCTTGGAAGGAATTTCAGTAGAGAGATTCGTTGCCATGTGGACGAATTTTGCGAAATATGGAAACCAACACCAAATGGATTTGAAGTACAGTGGAAACCAGTAGAAGAGGGTAAAGTCAACTTCCTAGATATAGATGAGCAACTTACCCCACTCGATGATCCAGAAGGTGATAGAATGAAGATATGGAAAGAAATTTTCCAGATGAGTCCATTCACTGAGCAATATCTGTAATATATTTATGAAATGTCACGAGCTTTTATTCACTCCTCCCGTTAGAATCTTGCTGTATACATTCGACCTACTTCCACACTTTTTCAGCAGTTTCATATAATGACAATTAGAGAAACGGCTTCAACAATAAACGATTTTGCGATTGGTGATACCCTTTCTGAATGTTCGATTGATCAAAGATATTTTTCAACACACCAAAAAATCAAAACCATATTGATTTTTGCCTCTTTTGACCACCAATGTGAGGAGAGTTCAACTTACGGGAGGCGAAAGATATTTTGAAAGAAATTATCGATATATCCTGAATTAATGTGGATAAAAATCGGAATTAGTAGTATATAATAATCAGAACTCAACCAGTCATTCAAATCTCAAATCAAAGTATTTTTATTCCGGAATGATTGATGTCTGTCGAACAATGATAATGCTTTTGCTGAATCGAATATTGCAACCCTTTCATGAAATTATGTTAATACCAGCAGAATAAATCTAAACTCTGCAATTCAATGATCTGACTCATTCGCGCCAATCGTTCAATGTCATGACAGTGAGTTGGGTGGGCTGCAAAGGGGTAGTTTTGCTGGTGTTTGACATGTATGTACAGCCTACTTTGCTGATTAGTTAGTGGCCTGCCGTTTATTATATTCCGGTTGATTCGGTTCGAATCGTGTATGAGAGCTCCAATCGGTGTATTTGATGGGCTCATTTTATGCTACATATACCAACATAAATTGAATTTGTAATCGTTGAAATGTAATGACGTATGATAAACACGATTCAGAATCTGTCCTGTTAGAAAAACTACTAATGTTTGAAATAATCACGGATTCCAACTTACCATGAAATATACATGAAAAGTAGTCGGGTGCGAGTCCAGTCTTGCACATTGAGTGTTCTACTCCGCACAGTGACCAGGCTTTGCCAAAAAACAAACAAAAGTATTTTTTTCTTAATATAGAAATTAAAAAAAAACTGTTTTTGGTTTCGATAGGGATTGCCTCATCCTAACTCAACATATAACTCCTTTTCATATACATACCGCGCAAGCGCGAATAACTTAAGAACGTTGTAGATTTTGACAATTAATACATGATTTCTCTAATTGCTTATATTTTCAAAGTCAGTTATCGAGTTTTTATCATTTCTTGTGCATGGAAAGCTAATTAACTGTGAATTGAAAATCAGTATGACATTATTGAAACATAAGATGGCGAACAAGAGATTTTTTATCAGTATCGGTGTCATTTTTTTTAAATATCTTGAAACAATTTATGAGTGATGCGCTATAAAAAAAGTAATGCCTATCAATTTGGCATTTCATTTTCATGACGAATAGCGGTGTATAACTTTTCAGTTGAGGAATACGATATTTGTTATTGTTTTTTTTTTAACCAATTTCCGGAAGATTTCACTACCTATTGGTCCCGACATCATAACAAGTTCCTATATAGTTTGAAGATGAGCCAAATTGGTGGCTGTTGAAAAATTGAAAAAAATCTCTCATTTTCATACCAATATCGGCAAACTTTTTATAGAGCTTCATGAGCTGCACAGCAGTCACAATTCATGAGAATTAATAATAATGTTTTACCCTGTATGCCCCTTTCATTTGAGGTTCATTCGCTCGTGTCAATCAGATACTATTTGAGTTTTCTTTCCGCCGACAAACAGGACATCATTGTAATCTAACATTTCTCAGTTTCAAAATTAAACTATATAAGTGAATTTAAGTAAGTTTGGTGATCCAATTAAACATCAAATATTGAGGAGGTTTCTTGGAATTTGGATCAATTTTGTTGAAGAAAAACTATTTCTTTGCCAATGTCTCGAATTTGATTAAATTCATCTTCAGGGCTCAAAAATTAGTTATTCCGAGTTGGATGTGAATGAAAATAATACATAAACAGACATTCTAGATGAAAACGAAAAACAGGTTTAACTCTTGATGTTAAACTGGTTGTCCCGTGAAAGTGTTTTCCGTATGTATCTAGAATGTCTGTATATGTTATTTTTATCTATAACCAACTCGAAAAAACTCATTTTTGAGCTCTGAAGATGAATCTGATAAAATTCGAAGCGTTGGCAAGGAAATAATAGTTTTTCTTCAACAAAATTGATCCAAATCCCAGCAAACCTCCTCAATATTATATATATATATAAATATATATATATATAAATATATATATATATCTATACAGTGCGCGTCAAAATTATGGAACAAATTCGTAATTCCGCAAGCCATGTACTTTTGACAAAAATCCTAAAATAGTTCGATTTTTATTTTGAAATGCCGATTTTTTTATGTATATTCTAAAGAGGTTATGTCACTGGTTTTGACATGGTGACGTAATCGGTAATTTTTTTTAATTGGAATTGATGTCTTGTGATACCTCATCTGAAAGGCCTTTCAATACTGCATTCAATGATAATAATTAATAAGATATTGTTTCACAGGGTGAACAAAATTAATATTTTATTTCAATAAGAGAATAACTTTATATCCAACAAAATAGAACAGTTAAATAAGATGTTCGAAATGCCATCCACCAGTCTCTTGACAATAAGCAAATCTACGGACACATTCATCTTGCACATTGCGAATAACTTCCGGAGTAATTCTGTTAATTTCGATCCTAATTCGATTTTTCAACTCTTGTAGATTTTGCGGCCTCTCTACATAGACCTTCGATTTCAAATAACCCCACAAGAAAAAATCCAGGGGCGTAAGATCTGGAAATCTTAGGGGCCACTCTATCGGACCGCGTCTACGAATCCACCTCCTAGGAAAACAGTTATTCAAAAACTCGCGAACATCACGTGCATAGTGCGGGGGTGCACCATCTTGTTGCAACCAAATACTTTCATTTGGTGAGTTAGGATTGTTGGCGTTTGGAAAAATATATTTTTATTATTATTACATTATGATTATGAAATACTTGTTTTGTCATCGGTCCTTGATATGTGTGACAAATTTCAGATTATTCGGAGGATTGGAAGTGGGTGAACATTTACTTCCGGAATTTTATTACATTGTGAGTTATTTAGTTACAAGTAAAGATAATAAAAGCGTGTTAAAAAATTCTGTTTTCCGATGAGGCTACGTTTTGCCTAAATGGTTCAGTAAATCGTCAGAATTGCAGATATTGGAGTAGGGATAATCCTCACTGGATGATGGACGGGCATACTCAATACCCTTAGAAAGTCAATGTTTGAGCAGGGATAATAAACGACAGGATCATTGGCCAGTATTTTTCCGAAGGAAATCTCACAGGGGAGCGTTACTTGGAATTTTTAAGAAATGCACTCATACCTAGCCTTGCCGATATTTTTCCAAACGCCAACAATCCTAACTCACCAAATGAAAGTATTTGGTTGCAACGAGATGGTGCACCCCCGCACTATGCACGTAATGTTCGCGAATTTTTGAATAACTGTTTTCCTAGGAGGTGGATTGGTACACGCGGACCGATAGAGTGGCCCCCAAGATCTCCAGATCTTACGCCCCTGGATTTTTTCTTGTGGGGTTATTTGAAATCGAAGGTCTATGTAGATAGGCCGCAAAATCTACAAGAGTTGAAAAATCGAATTAGGATCGAAATTAACAGAATTACTCCGGAAGTTATTCGCAATGTGCAAGAAGAATGTGTCCGTAGATTTGCTGGTGGATGGCATTTTGAATATCTTATTTAACTGTTCTATTTTGTTGGATATAAAGTTATTCTCTTAATGAAATAAAATATTAATTTTTGTTCACCCTGTAAAAAATATATTATTAATTATTATCATTAAATGCAGTATTGAAAGGCCTTTCAGATGAGGTATCACGAGATATCAATTCCAATTTGAAAAAATTACCGATTACGTCACCATGTCAAAACCAGTGACAAAACCTCTTTAGAATATACACAAAAAAATCGGCATTTTAAAATAAAAATCGACCTTTTTCAGGATTTTTGTCAAAAGTACATGGCTTGCGAAATATCGAATTTGTTCCATAATTTTGACGCGCACTGTATATATTATATATATGATATATATATATATATCATATATATAGATTTCCTAGTGCAAAGACCGAAATGGCCTTGACTTTCTTTTCTATACTAAATAAAAGCCCAGTTTGGTTTCTTTCACGAACGATTTCAGCCTTAGTTATACAATCAACTATTTCTACTTCTTTTTCTTCAGACGAATAGTGCTTACGCTCGAAAATTATGCAAATTCAATCATTTGTTACTTTTAGAAAAATAAACTTAGAAACTATTTTTCAATACGGCGTATCCTTGGAGTCATTTGAAGACTCAATGAGGATCTCCTGAGGACGATATGAGAATGTCAGATTTGACCATTTATTACCGCTTTTCGGCCAAGCCAGATCCCTGTGCACCGGTGCAATGTATGAATCTTTTGATTTAGATATTGATTCAGATATATCAAGGACCAAAATACATATTTTAAACCAAATAGCTGAACAAAATGGATTCCCAGAACACATAAACAAACATCCCAATAAGCAAACGAAATCCAATGCTTTGACGTACTACGGCATAATATCCAACAATATCGCGAAAACAATAAGAAAACACCCAAATTTTCTTCAAAACAGTCAATTATCTTTCAACCCATTCAGTAAACACTCAAGATAAGATACCGACCATACACAAATCAGGAGTGTACCGACGTACTTATTCACACCCTCAATGTGATGTTTATGTTGGACAAGTTGAACGCAAAATCGAAACAAGGGTCAGTGAACATTCAAAACAAATACAAAAATATGAAAACATCCATAATACCGACAATTCCTTCCTGTTTACCAACGATATTCTTTAGTCAAATCATGAATTATATCCAGATTCAAACACGGAGGTTTTACATATATGTAAAAAGGCTTTGTTTCCTCGAACAATCCGCCGCGGAAAACTGACAATCTTGACGATACACCTCTTTCCGTTCTAACGACCTTCTCAGTTTTCACCAAGAGATTGCTAGACTTCGTTCAAAGGAGCAACCAACACCTTTCACTTGTTTGGATGTATTGGGTCTGTATACGTTCAGCAACCCTGAGGGGCAAGGGTCATTAGTAGTTATACAAACTAGGTGATAAAACAACGGGGGGGCATGAGGTCTCCTCAGTTTCTGAGCATGCACTTTAATATATCGAGAAACCAAACTCTATACATTTAAACACTGGACAATAAAAAAATTATTATAACAATATATGAAATTTAACAGTTTATCTTCAAAATATTATCAACTTATGAGTGACTCTGTATAATTACAGATACCAAAAATAACATAAATCGGTCACAATATTAAGCGTTCACGAACAGGTATGGTAGGCACCAGCTCTACTTATTCACTAGACATATTCATTCCAAAGTTATCATCAATAAAACTCACAAGAGGCATACAATAACTAAAACTCATAATCTTGAATCAAAACAGAAATACAGCGAAACTAGCCAAGTCCTACCCTTTTGATACGTTAGCTGTAAACGTGCAAGTGAATATACAATTATTTCATACCTAAGAACTTAAGAACCAAGATCACAAAAATATTTTTCAACGGCGTTATGAATGACCCAATTTCACAGAAGCTTATCTGAGTTTTGGTCGTCTAGATAACTATATGGGGCAAAATAATGAAACTTTATATTATATTCACCACTGAGCCAATAGCGTATGGCTGGGAATCTGGTATTTACAAGGTTTGTCTGTCCGTGTAGTCTGGATTTTGGAACACTAGTACATGGACGATCGAGCTTTGCTCGGTGTTTTTTTGTGTAAAATCGTATTTTTTTGGAGTTACGAATCACATACTTATTATATATGAATATTTTGCAATCTTACCTAGTGCACAGTTTGGCTACCAATACACATTTCAAATAAACCGTATGAGTTTCTTGGACTAACCGAAGAAAAACATATCTAACATTGAATTTGGATAATGTTAACCATATGAGTACCTCAAAATTTACGAGATGGCGCTATACATATCGATTCGTAATAAACCATTTTTTTGTGTAAAATCGCGTTTTTTTTTGAAAAGTCGTCTATATGGATAAACTTAAAGGCAAAACCCTATCTAAATACAGAATTTCAACCAACAAATTGTTAGAGCCGTTTCCGAGATAGCCAATATATATATATATATATATATATATATATATATATATAGCACAAATATATATATATATGTATATATATATATATATATATATATATATATATATATATAGCACAAATATACCAAAAATTGTTCACCATCTTCGAATAAACACAAAAAAGAAACTAACCATGAATATCATTACGATCAAACAAAAATCTTAGAAACTGAAATCAAACTGAAAACAAGACAATTCCTAGAAATGATCCATAGCAAAAAGAACACAAACTCTCCAAACGACCAAACCGACATTGAACAACCAAGCTCATTATACCATAATATCATATAAAATATCAATTTTCCAAAAAACAATTTTCGTCCACCCAAAAATTCTGAAATTAATAACGATCCAATAAAAACAACTTAAATACACCATAAACATCAAAATATTACCACGAAAACACAAAACGAACGAACCTACCATATAAATAATGGCAAAACTAACAAACTACCCTCCTTTTTGTTCAAATTATACCATATCATATGAAACATCAAGTATCTTGTTCCAAAAAAAAATTTTGCGCACCCCAAAAATTTTGAAATAAATAACGATCCAATGAAGCCGACTTAAATACACCATAAATATCAAAATGTTACCACCAAAAGACAAAACGAACATACCATAAAAATAATAGCAAAACTAACAAACTACCCTCCTTCTTGTTCAAATCAGAACTAGCGTCTAGCGGCACAAAGGAGCTCTGAAAACAAAACTTACAATCCTACATAAAACAATATGTGTAAAATGAAAACACCGGTGCACCGGTTTGATATCAAACCCTACCGGTTGGAAGCAGTGTTTTGAAGTAACAACACACCCACATATATGTAAACAAAAAATAACGAAATATTTTCCCCTTTTGTAGATTCGAATAAGCCTGAGGCCTCCAGGAGAAACGTTGTTGTCACATTAAAACAGCTCCCATTCTCATTTCAATTTTATTTCAAACAGAACTCATCCCCAAGAAACTGCCCCTCTTTTTCATATGAATATATATATATATATATATATATATATATATATATATGTTATATGCAAGATAACCAGTGGCCATCCCAGGTTACCTTCCAGGAAACTGCTGACTTGCTATCATCCCAGGGTCATCACCTCAGAGACTGACTACAGGATAATATTTCGCTGATCTAAGCAGCGTCACCATTGTTCTAATATTATAAATAGCCCTGCGAGGCATCATTAGTAACTAGTTGTTTTCAGACACTCAGTCGAGTAGTTTTAGTTGTATTATTATATTTTCCAAATAAAGTCCAAAGGAGTCTACTATACTCCTTTTTGAAGTAGTAATTGTTTTTAAAAAGTCTTCAGTGAAAAGTGAGATATAACATATATATATATATATATATATATATATATATATATATATATATATATATATATATATATATATATATATACTTCTCCGGATTTTCTTGGGGTTTCTGGTTCGTGGGAATGGGAAAAATTCAGTGATTCATAATTGAATTTTTAATGAATTTTTTATGCGTTTCGTTTCGGGGCTCCAAAACTTCTTCAGTTACATTTGTTTTTTCTGAAAAGGGGGGGTTATGGTTATGGCATGGTGTACAATATATTTTTGTTTCCTCTTTCTTACCTAAAACACTAAACACAAAAAGTAGAAAAACCACAAAAAAAAAATAAAAAAAGGAAATACCCCAAAAAAAAAGCAGCAATTGCATATCAACATGAAGAACGTTCATGATTTGTGTTTTAGGTAAGAAAGAGGAAACAAAAATATAATGTACACCAAGCCATAACCATGACCCCCACTTTTCAGAAAAAACAAATGTAACTGAAGAAGTTTTGGAGCCCCGAAACGAAACGTATTAAAAATTCATCAAAAATTCAATTATGAATCACTATATATATATATAGATATATATATATATATATATATATATATAGATATATATATATATATATATAGTATATATATATATATATATATATATATATATATATATATATATATATATATACCGGGTGAGACTCCAAGGTAGCTCACCCCTATAACTTTTTTATTATTAAAGATAGAAAAACGAAATTAGGGGGTTGTGTATTATAGTTCAATTCACATTCTACGACATATTTGCTTACTTAACAGTACTCCAGTTTGACCGGAAACGACCCCAACTTTCGATTTTTAAATGAGACATCCTATATATTTTTACATATTTTGATCGAGAATGACATTCTGAATCCGACAACACCTCACTTGTCAATATTTGACAAATAAAGTCATTTTTATTCCAATTTTCATTTTTTGATCTAGAATGCCATGGATCGTATAAATCGCTTCATTCTTGATCAAGCAACATGGGAAAAATACGACTTTGAGTCGCAAATTAGTCCATTAAGGTTCTGAATTTCCAAAATGTCCTTCTTGATCACGGCAAAGTTCAACTTTTTCGATTGTTGCGCGCACCACATTGATTAGCTGATCCGCAGTGATGTTCTGGAATGCCACCCTTACTTTATACTCCGATTCTTTACGTGTAGCTGATGCTGTGTTATACACCTGATTTTCAATTGTTCCCCAGAGAAAAAATCTAGTGGAGTAAGATCTGGTGATCTAGAATATGAAAAAGAAATAATACATTATGAAAAAATATGACAACGTAAGAATGTACCTCGTAGGCCACTGAATAGGTCCATGAGTACCAATCCACTTTTCTGGGAAGGTGTCATTCAGATGTTCTCTTACGACTTGAGCATTGTGGTTAGCCAGTGGCAAATCTTCAATGAAATCATTAATTTGATTTCTAAGGAACTGTAGATATCTTTCCGCAGTGACGTGTCCGTTGAAAATTATTGGCCCCAAAAGTTGAAATCAAATCGCTCTTGAAAATTTCCTTCTTGCATCAGATGTGAATTTGTTTGAGACCAGTACCTTTTATTATTCCGATTAAACAGACCCAAGTTAGTGAATCGAGTTTCATCTGAATAAATAATTTTAAATGGAAAACGTACATCTTTTCTGTATTTAGTCAAAAACCAGTTGCAATACGTTAAAATTCGGTTGTGGTCCTTATCGTTAGGATGTTGGTGTAGTTGGTACTTAAATAATCGATAATTATATTTGTGAAGGATGCTCCAAGCGGACGAATTTGGCCAATTGACGCCGTACATTTCACTTCAACATAGGCCAACAGTCTACTTCTTTTTCTTCACTGACGATGAAGTTATTGGTAGTCCTAGCAACAGCTTCAATTGTTTGTCACGGATAACTAGAATAACAGGACTTAGTGCATAAGTATACCGAATACGTTCATTTGTTATTGGAAATGATCGCTTCTTGCAATTATTCAGAAAAATAGTGAAAATAAAGTGAAAGTGTGTGGTATCAAATTATTCGTAAGAAAATGATCTTTCACAAAAAACCCCTCTTCATATGAAAAAATCAAGTTGACTGGAAAAATTCATATTTGAGACTTTTAAATAATTCTTAAAATGACTGTGAAGTAATGAGCCTCACAGTCGTATTTTTCCCATGTTACTTGATCAAGAAAAATAAAAATTGGAATAGAAATGACTTTATTTGTCAAATATTTACAAGTGAGGTGTTGTTGGATTAGGAATGTCATTCTCGATCGAAATAAGTAAAAGTATATAGGATTTTCCATTTAAAAATCGAAAGTTGGGCTCATTTCCGGTGAAACCGGAAGTATGGCAAAGCAAGTAATCATGTAAAAAATGTAAATTGAACTATAATACATAAACCCCAAATTTCGTTTTTCTATCTTCATTAATAAAAATGTTATAGGAGTGAGCCACCTTAGAGAATCACCCGGTATATATATATATATATATATATATATATATATATATATATATATATATATATATATATATATATATATATATATAATAATATTTATTCACTCCAATATACATTTTTGTTTACATTGTCATTTCATATACAGGTATTGGTGGCAAATAAACAAAGAAATTCATTGTATCCGTGAGGTTGTGCATGATGTAGTACAAGTGCAATTAGTTATATAGTTAGTATTGATTATTTTCAACTAGATTATATGATATGGAGTAGGACACATATATTTTTGAAAGGAGAGAAAAAAAATAAATATATAATTCGGTGTGGAGTTTATTTGCATTTCATTATTGTGTCTGTCAACTGACTCAATATAATCTTTGAATTTGCATTCAATGAGTCGTAGAGTGTGTATTTCTTCTAAGTAATTTTTGAACTAAATATATGGTCTATACAGGTAGATGAGGTATTTTGTACTCGAGTAAATTTATTTATGAGGAATAAAAAAATTATGTTCGCTCATCAAGTCCAAATAATCCGACACACTTTCATTTTCATTTGATAGATATGAATTCATATCGCCAATCACTAATTTTCTAATATTTCTTTCTCTGTTTTTGCGGTTTCTTGTTTTCTCGAGGGATTGGTTGGTGTGGACGAGTGGGCTTGTTTGGCGTCACAAGTACTTCCGTATTTGGGGTTTGTACAGGTGTTTCTTGATGCCGTGTGGGGTTTCCTAACTCCTATGATTCACCCTGTATAAGAAGTGGATGGGATGGTGTCGAGGGGGCACTGAGCGATTTTGATTCGGAGATTGTTTCACTATTCACTAGGTCTTCTATTGAATATTCCAATTCATTGACTATCACTTTGTTTCCTCGTATGAAACAATTTTGATTTTTTTGGCGTTCTACCACAGGATGGGTTTTAAATATTTGGTATTCGTTTCGTTGGTGAAGGGTCAGATCATGGAAGATAGATATATGGATTCCTTTCAGCTTCCTGCAGCTTGTTATAATTTCTCTTTTTTTTTATAAATGATATTAATTCGACTTTCATTGGACAGTCTGTGTTTTTTCCCAGGCGATAAAAATTGTTTATATCAGTTTTTGACACCTCAATATCTAACAGCTCTTTCAATTCGATGCACACCGTATCAATTGTTAGTTCGTTATTACTTATGTTCCATCCAAATATCACGATTTTATTTAATTTTGCTCTTCTTTTTTCTTGAGTTGTTTTTTCCCCTTTCGAATTGATCCACTTTGTTTTCAGATGTTCAATTTTTAGCAGAATATTTGCTTCAGATGCCTTGATGTTATTTATTAGTTCGGTTTTGGTATTTTTCAATCCATCCAATATCTGCTGGGCTAATAGTTCATTCATTATTGATAAAAATAATATAAACACGACACTTTTTCACTTATTACTTTCTTCCGACGGTAAATAAGACTATTATCTCAAGTGTTTTTATTTACTATTCACTGTCTGAGCATACTCTTTATTTTTCCACTTTTTGGTATTCCCTGTTCAATTTTGGATTTTGTCTGTTCCTCCTCAACAGAGAATCACTCAGAAGCTGGATCAGCTTCCTTTGTGCGAATTTACACGATCCAATACAATTGACCAATATGGGTTATATTTACACCTGACAATTTTTGCAACATTTTTCACTCAAGAATACCAACATACTGACAACAAGAAATGGTTCAACTAATCTCTTTCTTTTATATTCAGCAATGCACATTGCTGCGAATGTAATGTAACGTAAATTATGTTTTTTTCTCAATAATTTTTCTCGCGGTTAGGGTAGGGTTTGTGAAATCGCGTGAATAATAACATAACCTGAAAATCTCTGTTCATGACCGAAAGTAACTGCGAAGTATCGCTAAAATTGATGAAAAGTTAGTGCGAATTTACACAATCCAATAAGTTGGTCAATTTTGTGACATTCAATTTTATTGATAGGTTTAGGTTCGTTTAGAATCGCTTCTAATTTTTCATCAATATGAGTGACAATTTGCAGTAACTTTCGGTGATGAATTGAATGCCTGCTAGAACAGAGATATTCAGGTAATGTTATTATTTACGCGATTTCATATACCCTACCCTAACTGCAAGAAAAATGGGCAAAAAAAAACATAATTTACGTTTCATTACATTCACAGCAATGTGCACTGTGGTTGAAACATTTCTTGTCAGTATGTTGTTATTCCCGAGTAAAACTGTTGCCAAAATTGACCAATAGATTTCCGGGCGTAAATATTACCCATATTGGTAAATTTTAGTGTTCAATTCATTGATCAAATTCATTAGAACGTGTAAATTCGCACTTAGATTCTAAACTCATCAATTTATTGGTCAAGTTCAAATTGACGACAATTTTCTGTTTACACATCAATAAAATTCAAGGTCACAAAATTGTCCAATTTTTGGATTCGCACTTTGTCAAATTTTCGAACTTATTCGGAAGCTCCATATGAAAAATGAATTCATTATCTGAACTGTTTGAGATGACTACTCTAGAGCTTCTACGATAGGCGGAATTCATTATAGAGTAGGTTAATTTACCTTTGGTGGCTAGCATTCCCGGAAATTGATCTTTTCTCTGTCTTATTGTTGGCGAGAGATGTTTTTTGGTTTTATCACCGTTTCCTTTTATTTTTGGAGAAAGTACTCAGCAACTTAAGCATTGTTCACTGGATTTCTCTCTTTGGCGAAGTATTCATTTTCCGTTCTTTCTGCGTCAGAAACATTTTGCTTGAAAACACGTTCGACTTTGAAACTTTACTCTCATCGAGAAAGAAATTTCAATTTGAAAATCAGTTGAAAAAAGATGACATCAACAATATAATAAACACGTATAGAGGGTTGTGAGATGTGAGATGCTGCAATATATAAATCAAATGATAATTATTTCTCGTTTGGTGAAGTTAAGTAAGTGGGCTATCCTCAGTTCTCTGCAAGTTTTCCCAAAATCTCAATATTTGGCTACGCAAAGACTCATGACTTTTTTGTCAGCATGGATAGCGCTATCAAATGTCAGGGACGGGATGCAGCTGTCATTGAAAAAAATTCCATAAATATATTTTTAGCTACGCCACAGCAAGGAAGGCTTCCATGACTTCCTTCCGCGAAAAAACATATTTTTTCATCCAGAGATTTTCAAGTAAATGATTTACATGCAGTTCCAGCGTTCTGTCTCTAGCCCTGTACATAATTATTGACATTACTCATTAGATTGAAAGTATCGTATCAGTTGATTTTATATCCTGATGGAGTCAACTCAGTTGACGAAACGTCGGTCACACTGTCTCCATTCCGGTTCTTCCAGGTGTAATTGGGTGTTTTAATCAAACACACGGTGAGAACTCGAAAATTCGAAAACCACTCTACATACACGAACCCCATATCCTCCGGAAAAACATCTTGAGGCAAACGGAAACTGGAATGCAAATCACGAGCCCGACTCCAGGCAATATGTATGAGATTGTATTAATTTGTTTTCACACGTTCAAGCGTAAGTTGTAAGGGAGTTGTGTAAGTTGTAAGGGAGTTTACTGAGATCGTAGGGGGCGATTACACGGGCGCGAGAACTTTTGAATAACTGGTAATGCGATTAGAATAATCTTCTGCTAGGTAAGTTAACCTGGTCGGAGCCATCTTTCATTTTAAGCCCTCTGCCCTGAACTACCTGCACGTGGAGGATGTTCAACTTTGCGAAGTTTCTGGAGCAGCGGGAGTCCACAAGTATCCTACTTATTTTTGTCCATTTTCAACTTATTGAATACTAATAAGTCTTTCAATACGGACTTCAGATATAATGATGATATGATAGATTTAAAATACTTCACTTGCAGGTTTATTCACGTCCAACCTAAAAATGCCATTTCAAAATTTTCACTTGTTCCAAATGAGGAGCAAACATGCACTAACCGATAGATCCACTTTTCGAATTTTTTCAGTTAAGTTTTGATTGTCACTGATTTTGGTGCGCTTCGTAGAACTAGCACATTAGATGCAAGCAAAAGCCGACAAATCCCCTTGAGAATGGTATCTGAAAGTGGTCAGTTCGAGCAACTACCAATACATGCAAATTTCAAGTAAAAACCGATGAAAAATTAAATATTTAGCCATCTATTATGCAAGTACTCATAGACTAGGAGGAATCTCGAAAACTAGGAGGAATCTCGAAAACTATTCCACCTCAATTTTTTTATGCGATCCTCTTCAAATTGCCCTACTGATGATATAAATGCATGTTGCCATGGGGCAACCCCGTGCCATATTGTTTAAACCGAAATTGTTTAAACAATTGCAAGGAATTGTTATTTTTCAACCGGACAATTTTTTTTATATTCTTCATTGAAATACAAATTAGAAAGGTTCTATGACTTTTCACGATGAAATTAATATTTTTAGAGATATGAATTTTTAAATGTTCGAAAAATCTCAAATTTGGGTACTTTTAACCCATGAAAAATAGATAAAAAAAAAATTATTATATTTTTTTTTTTCAATTCTTCATACAATAGTTAATGATAATCTCAATAGATATTTGAATTTTTTTTTATTGTTTATATCTGTTTTTTTATTGTTAATTTCGCGCGCTCACAAGTATGCGTCGCGTACGCGGTTTGTGAAATTTTACCTGCTTCACACGCATTTACGGATTGTGATACGACTAGTGAAATTGGCACAAAAAAAAAGCTTTAGAAATGATAAAAGTGAAAGAAAATCGTAATGCTTTAGTCCCTCGGTGGCGGACT